>RCUC01112159.1:0-22587 GCA_003697995.1 Taxidea taxus jeffersonii | reverse complement strand
CCACAGAAATTTCTTTTTTAAAAATCTAAATTCCATTGACATATAATGTATTATTATTTTCAGAGGCAGAGGTCAGTGATTCATCAGTCTTATATAACATCCAGTGCTCATTACATCACATGCCCTCCCTAATGCCCTCCATCACTTAGTTACCCCATCCCTCCACAATCCTCCCCTCCATGAACCCTCAGTTTGTTTCCTAGAGTTGACTCTCTCATGGTTTGTCTCCCTCTCTGATTTCAGAACATTTTATTTTTTCCTCTCTTCCCATGATCCTTTGTTTTGTTTCTTAAATTCCACATGTGAATGAGATCGTACCATAATTGTCTTTCTCTGATTGACCTATTTTGCTCAGCATAATAACCTCTAGTTCCACCTATGTCATTGCAAATGGCAAGATTTTGTTTTTTTGATGGCTGAGAAGTATTTCATTGTATATATACATACATATATATATACACACACACACACATATATACACACACACACACACACACACACATATATACATATATATATATACACACACACACATATATATATATCTTCTTTATCCATTCATCTGTTGATGGACATCTGGGCTTTTTCTATAGTTTGGCTACTGTGGACATTTTTGCTATAAATATTGGGGTGCATGTGCCCCTGCAGATCACTGTTTTTGTATCTGTGTGGGCAAATACCCAGTAGTCCAGTTGCTGTGTCATAGGATAGCTCTATTTTCAGCTTGTTGAGGAACCTCCACACTGTTTTCCAGAGTGGCTACACCAGCTTGCATTCCCACCAACAGTGTAGGAGGGTTCCCCTTTCTCTGCATCCTTGTCAACATCTGTTATTTCCTGACTTCTTAATTTTAACCATTGAGTCTGGTATGAGGTGGTATCTCATTATGGTTTTAGTTTGTATTTCCCTGATGCTGAGTGATGTTGAGCATTTTTTCATGTGTCTGTTGGCCATTTGTATGTCCTCTTTGGAGAAATGTCTGTTCCTGTTTCCAGCCTATTTCGTGATTGGATTATCTGTTCTTTGGGTGTTGAGTTTGATAGGTTCATAATAGATTTTGGATACTAGCCTTTTATCTGACAGGTCATTTGCAAATTTCTTCTCCCATTCTGTTGGCTGTCTTTTGGTTTTGTCAGCCATTTCCTTTGCTGTGCAAAGGCTTTTTATCCTGATGAAATCCCAATAGCCCATTGTTGCCTTTGTTTCCTTTGTCTTTGGAGACTGTCTAGCAAGAAGTTGCAGGACCTGACGGATTCCCTGGGGAATTCTACCAAACTTTCAAAGAAGAAATAACACCTATTCTCCTGAAGCTCTTTCAAAAAATTGAAGCAGAAGGAAAACTTCCAGACTCTTTTTATGAAGCCAGCATTACCCTGATCCCCAAACCAGGCAAAGACCCCACCAAAAAGGAGAATTTCAGACCAATATCCCTGATGAATATGGATGCTAAGATTCTCAACAAGATCCTAGCTAATGGGATCCATCAGCACATTAAAAAAGATTATCCACCATGACCAGGAGAGATTCATCCCTGGGTTGCAAGGATGGTTCAATATTCGCAAATAAATCCATGTGTTAGAACAAATCAATAAGAGAAAAGAGAAGAACCACATGGTCCTCTCAATCGATGCAGAAAAAGCATTTGACAAAATACAGCATCGGTTCCTGATTAAAACACTTCAAAGTATAGGGATAGAGGGAACATTCCTCAACTTCATAAAATCTATCTATTAAAAACCCACAGCAAATATCATCCTCAATGGCAAAAAGCTGACAGCCTTCCCATTGAGATCAGGAACATGACAAGGATGCCCATTCTCACCACTCTTGTTCAACATAGTATTAGAAGTCCTAGCAACAGCAATCAGACAACAAAGAGAAATAAAAGGTATTCAAATTGGCAATGAAGAAGTCAAACTCTCTCTTTTCGCAGATGACATGATACTTTATATGGAAAACCCAAAAGGCTCCACCCCCAAACTACTAGAATTCATAAAGCAATTCAGTAAAGTGGCAGGATACAAAGTCAATGTACAGAAATCAGTTGCTTTTTTATACACTCACAATGAAAATACAGATAGGGAAATTAGAGAATTGATTCCATTTACTATAGCACCAAGAACCATAAGAAACCTGGGAATAAACCTAACCAAAGAGGTAAAGAATCTGTACTCGAGGAGCTACAGAACACTCATGAAAGAAATCAAAGAAGACACAAAAAGATGGAAGACCATTCCATGCTCATGGATTGGAAGAATAAGCATTGTTAAAATGTCTATACTGCTTAGAGCAATCTATACTTTCAGTGACATTCAGATCAAAATTCCACTGGCATTTTTCAAAGAGCTGGAACAAACAATCCTAAAATTTGTATGGAATCAGAAGAGACCCCAAATTACTAAGGAAATGTTGAAAAAGAAAAACAAAACTGGGGGCCTCTCATTGCCTGATTTCAAGCTTTACTACAAAGCTGTGATCACCAAGACAGCATGGTACTGGCACAAAAACAGACACATAGACCAGTGGAATAGAGTAGAGAGCCCAGATATGGACCCTCAACTCTATGGTCAAATAATCGACAAAGCAGAAAATGATATACAGTGGAAAAAAGTCTCTTCAATAAATGGTGCTGGGAAAATTGGACAGCTATATGTAGAAGAATGAAACTTGACCATTCTCTTACACCATACACAAAGATAAACTCGAAATGGATAAAAGAGCTCAATGTGAGGCAGGAATCCATCAGAATCATAGAGGAGAACATAGGCAGTAACCTCTTCGATATCAGCCACAGCAACTTCTTTCAAGATATGTCTCCAAAGGCAAAGGAAACAAAAGAGAAAATTAATTTTGGGGACTTCATCAAGATCAAAAGCTTCTGCACAGCAACGGAAACAGTCAATAAAACAAAGAGGCAACCAATGGAATGGGAGAAGATATTCGCAAATGACACTACAGACAAAAGGCTGATATCCAGGATCTATAAAGAACTCCTCAAACTCAACACATGCAAAATAGACAATAATGTCAAAAAAATGGGCAGAAGACATGAACAGACACTTCTCCAATGAAGACATACAAATGGCTAACAGACAAATGAAAAAATGTTCATCATCATTAACCATCAGGGAGATTAAAATCAAAACCACATTGAGATACCACCTTACACCAGTTAAAATGGCCAAAATTAACAAGACAGTAAATAATGTGTGTTGGAGAGGATGTGGAGAAAGGGGAACCCTCTTACACTGTTGGTGGGAATGCAGGTTGGTGCAGCCACTTTGGAAAACAGTGTGGAGATTCCTTAAGAAATTAAAAATAGAGCTTCCCTATGACCCTGCAATTGCACTACTGGGTATTTACCCCAAAGATGCAGATGTAGTGAAAAGAAGGGCCATCTGTATCCCAGTATTTATAGCAGCAATGGCCATGGTTGCCAAACTGTGGAAAGAACCAAGATGCCCTTCAATGGACGAATGGATAAGGAAGATGTACTCCATATACACTACGGAGAATTATGCCTCAATCAGAAAGAATGAATACCCAACTTTTGTATCAATTTGGACGGGACTGGAAGAGATTATGCTGAATGAAATAAGTCAAGTAGAGAGAGTCAATAATCATATGGTTTTACTTATTTGTGGAGCATAAGAAATAACATGGGGGACATGGGGAGATGGAGAGGAGAAGAGGGTTGGGGGAAATTGGAGGGGGAGACAGACCATGAGAGACTATGGACTCTGAAAAACAATCTGAGGGTTTTGAAGGGGTGGGGGGGGTGGGAGGTTGGGTGAGCCTGGTGGTGGGTATTGTGGAGGGCACATATTGCATGGAACACTGGGTGTGGTACATAAACAATAAATTCTGGTACACTGAAAAGAAATTAAAAAAAAAATTGCTGTGACCAAGGTTACAGAGATTGATGCCTCTGTTCTTTAGGATTTTGATGGATTCCTGTCTCACATTTAGGTTTTTCATCAGTTTTGAGTCTATTTTTGTGTATGGTGTAAGGAAATGGTCCAGTTTCATTCTTCTGCTTGTGAATATCCAATTTTCCCAACACCATTTGTTGAAGAGACTGTCTTTTTTCCACTGGATATTTTTTTTCTATTTTGTCAAAGATTAGTTGGCCGTAGAGTTGAAGGTCCATTTCTGGATTCTCTATTCCATTGATTCTCCATTCCATTGATCTATGCATTTGTTTTTGTGCCAGTACCATACTGTCTTGATGATTACAGCTTTGTAATAGAGCTTGAGGTCTGGAATTGTGATACCACCAGCTTTGGTTTCCTTTTTCAACATTCCCTTGGCTATTCGAGGTCTTTTCTGGTTCCACACAAATTTCAGGATTATTTGTTCCAGCTCTGTGAAAAAAGTTGATGGTGTTTTGATAGGGATTGCATTGAATGTATAGATTACTCTATGTATCATAGACATTTAAATAATATTTGTTCTCCAATCCATGAGCATGGGAAGTTTTCCATTTCTTTGTGTCTTCCTCAATTTCTCTCATGAGTGTCCTGTAGTTTTAGAGTACAGATCTTTTGCCTCTTTGGTTTGGTTTATTCCTAGGTTCTTATGGTTTGGGGTGCAATTGTAAATGGTACTGATTCCTTAATTTCTCTTTCTTCTGCCTCACTGTTAGTGTATAGAGATGCAACTGATTTCTATGCATTGATTTTATATCCTGCTACTTTGCTCAATTCTTGTATGAGTTTTAGCAATTTGGGGGTGGAGTCTTTTGGGTTTTCCACATAGAGTATCATGTCATCTGTGAAGAGTGAGAGTTTGACTTCTTCTTTGCCCATTTGGGTGACTTTTATTTCTTTTTGTTGTTTGATTGCTGAGGGTAGGACTTCTAGTACTATGTTAAACAGCAGTGGTGATAATGGACAAGTTTCTGACCTTAAGGGGAAAAGTTCTCAGTTTTTCCCCTTGGGAATGATATTTGCTGTGGGCTTTTCATTTATGGCTTTTATGATATTGAGGTATGTTCCCCCCTACCCCTACACTGTGAAGAGTTTTAATCAAGAAAGGATGCTGCTCTTTGCCAAGTGCTTTTTCTGCATCTATTGAGAGGATCAAATGGTTCTTGTCCTTTTCCTAAAGAACCTTCTTCACTGAGTCTCCAAACACAATGATTCCAAGTGGTTTTAATTTACACTTGTTTATGATAAGATAAATATTATTCTGATTGATTGGCAAATGTCTACCAGCAGCAGTAAGAGCAATTATATTTGACATGAAGACATTATAAAATCTATAACCCAAACCTTTGAAGCCTGATTTGAAATGTCAAATTTGACTTATGAGAAACAGTTATAATCCTACTTCATGCAAAAAGCATTAGGTTAAGGCTGGAGCAAAGTACTGTTGCCAAGCATGCGCTGGCATAATTAATCAGGGATATTTCAGAAATGAATCGTCTCCAAGAGGTTATTGATTTACTGTCACGACACATTCTCCTTACAGCGGCGATAGTGCTCCAGAGCCAGGATGCCCTGGCATGCATGTTTCAGTGACTAAGCCTTGATCTGTCCTCCTGGACGCCTGCCATCCTGCACTGACATCTGCAAACACTCACATTTGACAGCTTCATGCCTGAGCGTGGTGGCTTCCAAGTTGATTAGGATGAGTTCAGAGGGGGTTTGGACCAGTCTGAGTGTAACTGAAAGCAGAGAACTGTGTCTCCAGAGAGAGACATGCACCTAGTAAATGGCATCATGTTAACAGAGAATGTACATGCTCACACACATGCATGCAAATGCACATATGCAAATACATCTGTACACACACACCTGTGCAAACACCCCCCCCACATGTATGTACACATAAACATATCATGCAGACACACATGCACAGGTACAAACGGACACATGGGCATAGCATACTTAAGGAATGGCGCAGATTTCAGTTTTAATATTGAATATTTAATATTGAGGCTTATCTCTATTATCTTTTAAACTAAATTCAAGTCTTACAGAAACATTATTTGAACACAGACAAAACAGCTATAACTCAGCTCTTTTTCACAATGATTCCATGATCAGAAGCCTTCACAGCACAGAGCATTCTAATGTTCTCCCAAAGACTACAGGGAAAAGTCAAGGGAGACAGTGACAATTTAGCTCACAGCTCAAAAACTTTTCTCTGTAGCCTCTTAATTTGATTTTGCAAACAGAAAAGGACACACTTTCTACACCAAGTAATGTTGATGGTTACCGAAGTATAGATGGACCCACAGTACATACCGGGTGGAGAGAGGCCTCTAACATCTCTGCTACCCTGGACACAGTGCATCAACTTCCATGTCCCTTCTAGGTCTTTTTGCAAGTCATATTGTCCTGTAAATTTGGCTGCTTTGCTGATTGTATGGCCACTGAATACAGATGAATGGGGCCTCTAGCAGCTGCATAAGCTCTTCTCTCTAAAGGGAAGGTGAAGAGAAGAAAAGCCCCCACTGGTGGGCTACATGACTTCAAGGCAACTGGAGCCAGGCTCCTCATCTGTAAGAGTCCACAGCAGTCAACAGCAGGGATCCTAAATCCTGAGAATTCATGTCTACATCCTTCATGATACACTTCTGTATCCAGTGTTTGTATCTACGCTTTCTTCCTCCCTTCCTCACTGTAAACTTTCATCTTAATGATAACACATATGGTGCACAAATATTAATGTCAGGGGGTTGTGTGTTCACGAAGTGAACTCACTCCCATAACCAGCACCTAAAACAAGAAGCCCCTGTCATATCCCCTCTTGTCACAACTAATCTCCTCCCCTCAATGTGACTACTACTCTGACTTTGAAACATAACTACCAAAGTAGTTATGTTTCATTTTAAAATTTATATGGCTACAATACTATATATGTATATATACACATATACTATATATGTATATATGTATGTATATATATAGTATATATACATATATTTGGTGCCTGGTTTTGCTCAATATTACATTTGTGAGATTCATACATGTTGAGGCTTAGAGCTGTGGGTTTCCATTCCTGCTGCTGTATAGTTCTCTGTTGTGTAAATACAACACGATTTATTAATTTATTCTACTGTCGATGACACTGTGGCTTCTTTGCAGTTTGATCCATTTAGAAAACAGGCTGCTAAGAACATTCTTATGTGTTCTTCTCTTGGTGAACACATGTTTGCATTCATCTTGGCTATATGCTGAGGAGAGGAGATGTAGGATGTACAACGTCAGAGAGTTTTTCAAGGTGATTGTACCAACTTACACTCCTGTTAGCGGTGTACAGAATTCCACACGTTCCACATCCTTGTCAGCCTTGACGCTGTCTGTCTTTTTCACTTCAGTTGTTCTCATGCTTGCCCTTTAAATGACAGCATTGCTCTCCTAACCGCTATCACCTTTGGTCCCAGGGGACCCAGGTTGTCACAGTGTTGTAGGTCAGTTTCCCTGTGGAGCAGACTCTGAGGTAGAAACCAGCATGCAGAAGGCTTATTGGAAAGTTTCTGAATGTTAGTATCTGTCAGAGGAGGAAGATGAGCCACGATGTAGACAGAAAAGGGAGCCTGGGATGCGGTCTCAGCCTGGCTGACCCAAGGTGAGCTCGGAAGCCGGCCCTGCCCTTCAGAGCTGCCTTGAACTGGAGTAGGTGGACCGGGTCTTTGTACCCTCACAGACCAGTTATGGGGTGTGGGCTGCCACAGGGGAGGGACCTGACCTCTATCAAGACAGTTCTTCTCCAGATGGGGTGGTTCCAGGAGAGGACATCAGGAAGCACTGATGAGGGCAGCACTCCCAGCTGCTGGCTAAGTAAGTCTCTTGTCCCAAAGGGGGCCTGGGTGGCACATCACCACCTCCACCGAATATGGATGGTCTTTGTTCAAATCCTATTTGCTAGCCCATTCCATGTCTTGGCAATAGGGTCAAGAGTGAAGCTAGCAAAACTTCTACTTGTGAAATTCATCGAGGGAATATCTACCACCACAAGAGCCTGACCGTTCCCGGCTACACTGCAGGTCTGTGAATGCAATGACATTGGTACTGAGGCGAACTTTGCATTTTTAGGAGGTAAGAAGCTGGTCAGTATATAGTAAAATCCCTCACTACTCCTTCATCTGGGGGCTATAAAGTCAGCTGTTGTAATTCTGCACATGGTCAAGAATGACTAATCAGCCTTCTTGACATGCAATGGAGTTTCGTATTACATAGGGTATAGTTGGCACTTCATGCTCTTCACAACTTGTTATCAATCTGTAGCTATTCAGCAGTTTATTTAGCTGAATAAGGCGTAGGCTAGATGGTCTAGTTTTGGTGACCATGGATTTGAGATTCTAGGAATCATGCCAGTCATTCTCTTGTGAGAAAGTGTATACAGGAGGGGTTTCTCAAGGAAGAATTAGGCTTTAGGCTCCAGATCTAGATCTTAACAAAGTGACCTTTGAATTTATTTTTCCTTATGGCCTATGTTTTGTTATTTGCACCCACAGACCAGTATTTTAAACAACTTTGTTTTCCAAACAATATATATCATCTCATAATCCTCCCCATTTTAATATAATTAATCAAAGACATATATTTTGGTTGGCGTCAGACCAGCATGAGATCAACAGTATTACTACACAGCTCACAGAGTTCAGCCAAATCAAAGAAACCTGACATTTTCATTAGCCTCTGCAGCCTAATCAAGGGCAGAGATTTTTGTAAGCTTAAACACAGCTCAGGGGCTGTTCCCCATACCTACTTTTCTTGAACCCTGGGAGTCAGGTCTCCATTGTGCAGATATCTTGGGCAAGCAGAAAAATCCCCAGTGTACATAGTGATGACTGAAATTTGTGTCTCTTCACAGGAGACCTCCTCACTCATGGATATTGGACCTTCAAGGGCTGTTCATTGCCTTTTGTCTTTAGGTCGACCGACCCCCTTCTCCAGCCAGTGTAATTTCCTGACTCAATATTCCACTTTCTCTGATAGACATGGATCAAAGCTTTAGGGGAGCCCCTAAAGAAAGAATAGGATGAGAGCAGAGCTCACTTAGAGAGTGAGAATTCTCCTCTTAAGAATCAGAGAGGATGAAGGAGAAAGATGATTCCACAGTATAAAATGAGGAGCATTATGGGCTGTGTGAACTAGATAACAACAGTCAGTTCCAGAATCCTGGGGCAAAGAATAAAGTGAGCTGAGCGTTGTACCAAAGCCGTATGCTGGGCTCTACGACGATGGGCACCTTAGGGGTTATGAAAGTGGAATACACTGAAAGTATAAATTGATTCAATAGCTCTTCTGTTAAATTTATGAACATGACCAAGAATAAAAGATTAGTAGGGAAAGCTAGGGTCCATTAAGAATACCAAGTGTCCTTATAGTTAAGGAAACTCTAATAAGTCCTTCATGAGTATGGAGGAGGACCCCTTCCTCTGGCCTTAACTGGTCTGGGGTCTGACCCAGCATGGTGATGGCTTCAGTCTAGAAGAAACAAGGTGGCTTCTGGTATTTGAACAGAGATGCTGGAATCTGTCAGATGCTTGCGCAGGAGATGGTTTACAAATGTAGATGAAGAACAGGAAAGGGGAGGAGAGGGAGGCAAGGGCCAGGTTGCTTCTCTGAGTCATGTGCATATTCTTTGGCTCTGCCTAAGTTGGCCCTTAGTCATATTATTGTCTTGGATCGATTCTTGACAGATCATCTCAGGTGACTTCCATCTAATTCCTGCAGGGAATGGGCCCCTGTCTTATCCTTAATTCCTTTTAATTCATCAGCTATGGAGCATTACAGATAAGCAGGATTCTAAATCAGAATAATGAAGAGAAATGTCACTGAGCGATATCTGGCTGCCCCTGGTGTGCTAAGGGCTGGAGATGAAGCAAATGAAATGCATAGTGTAAGAAACCGACTTCACAGCCTTGCAGAGGCAGCCAGGAAGGAGCGTGTGCACAGGGCTTTCAGACAGTAGGTGTTTTGTACATTTTTGTGAAATGGGGGAGTGGGTGAGGGGTCTGCAGAAACATGGTGGGTGCTGAAGGCATGACCGGGTTACTTTCTGTCATTTTAAGTTCACAAGGAGGATGAGCCAGTCTTCCTATAAGGGTCTCTCTACCAAAGCTCTCTCCTCCCAGTGAGGTATATTGTGTTCAGCTCTTGCCAAACTTAAATTGCATCCATGTTAAAGAGGAAAAAAGGCTTTAGCACATTCCTTAGGGGAATGGAAACAATTTATTTTGTTTATTTCTAATGGAGAGCGTTAGCTCCAAAATCTCACTGTGAGGTCTGAGAATCTGGGTTGAGGGCTGCAAGGCGGCCAGAGGGAGGAGGAGAAGGAGAGAGAGAGAAAGAGAGAGAGGGTGAGAGAGTGGGAGAGAAACAGGAAGAGGGGGAGAGAGAGAGCGAGGGGAAAGGGAGAGAGAGAGACCAGTCACTGAGACCTCATCAGGTGATTGAGACAGCAGAAGCAGCCACTTATAAAGCCAATGCATCAACTAGAGTTCCTGGATTTAGGGCAAGAATACATACTTAGCTAAGTATTATATGAATTGATGTGCTTTCACAATATTTAGTTTTTCTTAAAAATGCTTGTTTTGTTTTAAAATTAAAACCTTCCTCTGCTGCTCAGCACAACCAAGTATAATACAGTTTTGGGGGTGGTGGGGTGGTGGTTTCTGTTTGTTTTGTTTTCCTTCTTGATATTCAGAGAATGGAACCACCAAGCTTACAGTTCACCTCACTTCAGAGGAGGGACGTTGAAGGCATAAATGCAAAAGACCTGGGCAATAACAAGTAATGAGCTTTTGGAAAGGCTCTCTGATTTCCCAACATGAGCTGGATGATGAGAAACATAAGCACGATTTCTCATCTACTGGTGTCCCCAAAAGTTTATTTTGTAATATAATTTATATCAGAAGGATGGGCTTAGTCTCCTAACTAGAGTGGAGCATCATCACTGCGAAGCTGCAAATGTCAGTGTACAGCCTCAGGGTTAACACGGGCAGCATAAATAACAAAGAAAATGCATCCTTCTCAAGAGTTCCCAAGCCTGTAATAAGACTGCTGGCATTTCAGTGATATACAGTCTCTTTTTATGTTCGGCAGAGAGCAGTATGCTGTGGGTCTTGGAGATACTGTCTGATTGCTTTACAGAAACCAATCAATAACACACAGGTAAAGTTTTCTGCAAGATACATAAATCCTAGCATGGGGAGACCAGCTGTTGTGAGATTCTGGATGGGCGCCAGATTCCAACTGGGGAGTCTCAAGGAAATGATCCTGAATCTGGGGCTTTGTTTGGATTTCAATGGAACATAATCGGGCGACATCTGGTCCCCCCACCTTGTGCTGGCGTGGCCACACTTCCTCCGCTGTGGCTCTGGGCACCTCCTGCAGGGCTTCCTATGACTGCCAAGGACCAGTACCCTGCCTGTCACCAGCTGCCAATCAGTTTTTCACAGTGGGGGACAAAAAATGAACTTGGGGCCCTGAAGATGCCTGCTGAGAACGACTCATAAAAATGGTCTTCAAATCCAATTTGGGTCCTGCTGCCCCACAGGTTACTGGACATGAGACAAAAAATAATTTTAAAACTAACTTTGGGGCAGGGGCAGGGAGGGGAGCTAGCAGAAGGGAATCAGGAAAAGCATAGGAAATTGGCAGCAGAGTGGTAGGGCACAAGGTAATGGAAATGGAGAGAAGGGGTGAGAGACCTAATGAATAAGGGATAATAATAAACAAATTCATGGAAATACATGCACCCTTACTAATAAGCAGTGACATTCAAGTGAAAAACTCTTTTCACATATTAAATTAGCAAGTCTTTCTTTTAAAATAAGACTACTCCATGTTGCAAGAAAGAGGTGAAAAATGCATACTCCTAAATATTGGACAAAGAATACGTGACAACCGCTGTTTTGGATGGAAACTGACCTTATTATCAAGGGCCCTGAACCCTTCTCAAAGACTGTAATTGAACTTCTGGGTCTATGCTAAAGAAATAATAATCAGCCTAAATAAAACAAATAAGCACAAGATAAAAACACACCCTTCCTCAGCTTAGTGAACAAAGATATTTTCCCTAACCCTATTTAGAGCAGCAGAATAATTAAAAATTATCTTAATGATCTATAATGAGGGAAAGGTTTTTAAATTAAGATATAAACCCTCCACAAAATACTACATAGCCTCTAAAAGATATCAAGAAAGATACTTATATTATCATATTTAGACATCAAAGAACATCAAAGACTACTTACATTATCATATGTTGTTTTGAAAATCTTGTTTTTGTTCCTAAAAGGAAGACATTATAACATTAACAATGACTTCCTTTGCAGGACCATGAGTGACCATCTTTCTTGTTTCTACAGTTTTGTATTTTTTCAAATGTTCTTTAATTTTATGTATTACTTTATTACTAAAGATAATTTCATGAAAAATTTTAAAGAATGCACTAAAGAAAAGGCATATAGAATATATGTAAGGAAAAATACCTGAATGTTTTTAAGAAAACAGGAATATGAAGCAAAAGGGCTCAGCTTACAGCAGAAGCTAAGAGGAGCAGGAAACAGGGTAAAAAGGAGAACGTTCTAAATACGAGAATTAAAACTGTGAGGAGAAGGGAGAAACATAAGTCAGTGATAAGAAAGGAAGAAAACCAGATAAAATCAGAGGACACAAAAAATGAAAAGGAAGGGCTAGCAAATGAAAATTGTATTGCTGACTACTGCATCCCTGTGGCTTTGCTGGAGGACATTTAGAAATGCTTGGTCATCGGAAGTAGTGCCGGGACAAGGCCACATGCCTTTACACACGGTGAAGTCAGAGACGAATGGACCCAGTGGAGGCAGTGGATGAACCTGATTTCCCTTGTTCACTGCCATGGCCAGGAGTTCTGGAGTTTTCGGTTTTAAGTTCTCAAGTCAGTCGGCTGGGACGTAAGTGCCCCAACAGATATTCCTTGTGGCTTTCCCCTGCCAGTGGATGGTCTCCTGCTTATCTCGGGTGGTCATTTGATGTATGATATCTCAGTCTAGCTAATCAGATTTGTTTGTGGAGAAATGGAAAGGGGAGAACTTAAAGAGGGTGGCAATAATCAAGCATATTGAAAATTGCTGAAATATTGATAATGTGGTGTAGGCAGAAAAGTGTACTTTGCATAAGTCTCATGTGTGGTCCCCTAAATGAGTGTCTGTCTCTGGCCCTCTGGGAAACTCGAGGGGAAAGCACAATTGTTAAATGTTTTCCTAAGATCGTCCACTTGCTAGATTGTAAACCTTTTTTATTTTTTAATGAGTCTTAGATTTTAGTTCTGTTTGATGTATATTGGCTGCCTCTATCTTTTCTTAATCCTGCCTAAAATCCCTTCCTTCATTCTAGAAACCCTTGAGAATCCCTACTTCTTAAAACCCATATATGATCAAGTAGTAAGTTAATGGGATTTCTGGCAGCAATTTCCTTCATCTGAAGGCCACAGCTTCCCAGAATTTCCGTATTTTCTCTGCCTCTGCTTCCCTTTGGCTCTGCAGCTTCACATACAGTAAGATAAAAGAGGGCAGTTCTTGTTTTCCAGCGTCACTGTAAAATCAGGCAGTGCTGCACGGTGGAGTTTTTCCCACAGTAAATAATTCTTTTTACCTCTCGCTTATGGATGGAGCCTTCAATTTCCTAGAGAAAAAGTATCCTGGCAGTGATGTCACCCTGTTTTAACAACATGAAGTATTTAATATTTCTGATCCTACTTGGATTATATAAACCCATTTACCTTCCCCTGGTACAGTTTAAATTTGCAAGTAGATTTAATACAGAGATGTTTTTTGCTAAGCTATATTATGAAAACACTTCCTCTTGCAAATTCTCCCTTTGCCTTCTGTTATTCATTTCGCTGCCACATCCATGGCTGGGCTGAAGCAATCGTGGAAAGCCTCTTAGCCTCAGCACCTTGAATGTGTCATTCGAGTCTCTTTTCAACAGTGGGATGGGTTAGATACTCCCTCTCTTGCTCATAACTCACACGTCTGCTGAAAGATAATCACTGAGAGAAACTGACCATAAACGAACCATTTGCTTTTCCCAGAGTCCAAGGATTACCAGCCAATTTAAATTTACTGCACTAAAGTCAAGGAAGGAAAAGAACTTCAAGAAGTTCCTTAAGTCATTGCAAGGTTAGAGTTGTTTGCTTAGCTCATTGCTCTCATTAGAGGTGTCCTTAACTGGATTTCTCTTTTTCACTGGAGGCAATGGCAACTCTAAGTGAGTGAGGGTTCTTGTAACTTTTCATTTTTGTCCACTCTACCCACTGTGGGGTTAGTTTGGAGGTGATTCTATTTCTCCAGGTGCTTTGAAACAGACTCCAGCATTTGAAACTTTTTTATATGGAGGAAAGGTGTTACAATTTATATGTGTTATTGCAATATCTTTATACCTCTCCCCTGTAGATTCTGACATTTAAACAAAGCCACTTCTTGCCTGCTTATGTCAAGGCCGCCAATGTTCACATGCCACCCCCAAATCCAACTTTGCAAGGTTTGCAAGTCATCAACATCAAAGAGCACCCAACACTTTCTTTCTTCCTTCCGTAGCCCTCTGGAACAATCAGCTGTGTGTGGGTAACAATGAGGGTCCCAGGGCATCTCCAGGCTGTTTTTTTGTGGTTGAAACTCTGGGACTCTCATTATTAATTTTCTTCCCTTTCCCTGTAACTAAGGAGGTGAAGCCAAAGAGAAAGCCATGCTTTTCCTTTGTTAATTTTAATAAGCAAAAGAATGAGGTCAACTGTGGGCTTTCTCTATGCAAAATATACTGATCAATGAATAAGGGGCTTTTGCAGGTATGAGATGAGGAGCAGCTGGTTAAGGGAAGGGTTCTGAAGTTGGATGTGGTTGGCATTCTAGCTTTGTACTTACTGGCTTTGGGGCAGAGAGAGGCTTATTTAAGCCTCAGTTTACACATCTATAAAATGGGGTTAAAAAGAATAACTCACCTAATGGTATTGGAAATAAATCAGACAATGTACATAAAACGTTCATCATAGTACCTGGCACAGAGTAAGTGTTCAAGAGATGTTTGTACTGCCATTGTTTTATTGTCCCAGCTGTAATCTTTCCTTGATTCTTCCTTGTGACCTCAGTACTTTGGAGGGTTTTGAGTGAACTTGAAATAGAGTGGCCTTAACGGGCCCATATAGGGAATCTATGATCATGGATGGATGAATGACAGAATGAATGGATGGATGAAGTTTACTGGCTCTTAAAGAAAATCAGAAGATAGTAGTAAATTCCAACTATTTAATAAACACTGAGTACAGTTATGTATATTGAATTGACATAGTGGGGGTAGGGAGGGATGTCTGTACGGGTAGAATACTCCTACTGTCTTTATTTACCCCCTTCTCCAATATGACTTTGGCCCACATACTCTACCACAATCTCTACAGAAATGGTTCAGTTGGCCTCCAGGTCATTATATCCAAATCTTAGCGTACTGAATCTTTTAGGCAATTAACTTCAGAATGTTTAAAGCTAAATTCATCACTGGCCGTCTTTTCAAGTTATTGTTCTTCTAGGGTTCCCCATCCATTATCCAA
The DNA here is from genome assembly GCA_003697995.1 of Taxidea taxus jeffersonii. Classification (NCBI taxonomy): domain Eukaryota; kingdom Metazoa; phylum Chordata; class Mammalia; order Carnivora; family Mustelidae; genus Taxidea; species Taxidea taxus. Next base: position 7,041 of record RCUC01112159.1, on the reverse strand, counting down.
TCAAGTGTTCAAATAAGACACTGAGAGTCATTCTGACTTCTTCCCTTCAGATTTCTGTCGGTAAAACTGGATAGGAAACACTGGGAACAGACCAGGTTTTTTTGGTGTGTGGGGGGGTTACATTTCTAACTTTGGCTATGAGCATTAGACATGAGGAAGCCTTATGATGATCAAGTACATGTAAGTTGGCAGCTTGGAAAGAAGCTTTATTTACATAGTAGATGAAGCCTTGGGTAGATAAGCTCACTTAGGAGAAAAGTATATATTAAGACCAGAAGAGGGCCTAAGAACAAGCCTTGGAGAACTCTGTTTTATGCTGGATTGAAGAAGATGAGCCTGCAATTCACAGTAGAGGAAGTAGCCAGAGACATACAAGGAGAGCCAGGAAATGTTGTATTAAGGAGCTAAGGGAAGAAAGATATGAGGAGAGAGCAGTCAGTAGCATTTAATGCCACTGAAAAGGCAAAATGAGGACTGAAAAATGTCTACTGCTGTTCTGGCAAATGGAGGTCAGCAGAGACCTTGGTAAAAGCCACATCAGTGGTTGATGGAGATAGAAGACAATAGTGTAGTCAATCCCACTAGTCCATATTTTCCAATCTAAACTCTTAGGCCTAGAATTTAAGACCTTTCCTTAATTGTTCCTCAAGTTGTTTTCAAGGTAAGGTTTCATTTATAATCTCCAAAGTGACTCTTTGCTTCAGCTATATCACTCAGTAACCCTGTCCCCTCCAGGATTTCTTTCTGCATTCTCTTCACATGTCCCTCTTTGATTTTCTGTGCCAAGTATGCCCATGGAATACTTTTGTTAGTTAGCAGAGTCTGTAGGGTAAGAAACATGTGAAAGAAGAAAAATCTTTCAGCAAATGTTTTATGAGTTTTGCAAAAGGGTGTGGCTGAGAACAGAAGATATTGCTCTCTTTAATGTTAGCAATGATTAAGAAGAAATCTTTGCACAGGGATGACTTGTAATTCAGCATTGCTGAGTCAGTGCAAACATTAATTTTATTGATGATTTGAGTCATAATTTGCCAGTTGACTGTTCACAATTCATGAAGAGGCTGAATAAACTCAGCTCATTTGAACTTGTTCAGCATGTTCAATACTCTCCCATTTTATGACAGATTAAATGATGTGGAATACTTTTGTCTTTATTTTACTGATGAGGAAATTGAGGGCTTGCATTCTCTAGCATTTGTATAGGAAGTTCAGTCTAGTGGGAAACATCTGGCCTTTGCCTTTGGAGAAAACTAGATTCAAATACTGCTGATGTCAGTGATTAAATTGGAGGACTGTGGACATTTATTTGGTTTTTCTGATTCTCAGTTTCCTCATCTGTTAAATGGGGATAATAATATTCACATGTGATTGTCATGAGAACTAAATTATATAAACCCACAACTCTGCAAAAATAGGCATTCAATAGTTACTAGTTTCCTTTCCTTTCCCTCCTTAAATTTCAAAATCCCAACAGAAAAAGCAACACAGATGCACATGGATATGCTTAACCTGAGAGCTGGCAGGATGTGATTGATGGTAAGGGAACTCAGCCGCTCACCACAGTATATGTGTTTGGAACTAAGTCTCCATCTTCCACAGACATTATTGAACACAAGTAAGAATTAGAGCTCATGAAGGGGTTATTTTGGCTTGTTGGACTGACTGAGCTCTTGGGGTCAAGACAGAGTGTGCATGTGTGAGGAGAGGGACCATGATTTATCCTTCTGTCTCCACATGCCTTAGCACAGTATCCAGAACCTACCAGACAACCCAAGAAACATGGGATGGTGTGTTGGCTAGTTAATGCAACAGATGAAAAAAGCCTAGGTGGCTCAGTTGGTTCAGTGTCTGCTTTTAGATCAGGTCATGATCCCAGGGTTCTGGGATTGAGTCCTGAGTCAGGCTCCCTGCTCAGTGGGGAGTCTGCTTGCCCCTCCCTCTGCCCCTCCCCCCTGCTTGTGCTACCTTGCACTCTCTCTTTCCCTCTCTCTCATATAAATAAAAACTTTAAAAAAAGAAAAAGAAAAAAGCCTGGCTTAAAAAAAAAAAAGCAACTTGGCTTTGACACAAACTCTGCTTGACCAGGGGCAAATTACATAAAACATCGCAATTTTAGTTCTTTGCGGAGCCCTTTAGAGCCAAAATGTTCTGAGAACCAAACCAAACCAAACCCAAACCAAAAAGGCAGGCATAAAACTTTTTGTAAAAATACAAATGCTTAACTCTAATAGTTTAACCCATACACGCATGTAGAAACAGTTATATATTCTCACTGAAAACCCCAAAGATTCATAAGTATTGCATTTGTACTAATTTCAGAGGTTTAATTTGTTTTTTAAGGATTTTCTCAATTCTTTGCAGTGATTTTTTTTTTGTTTCTGTTCTTTTTGTTGTTGTTGTTTTTCTTTTTTACAAAGTTATGCTACCTGGGAATATTCAAGTTTTTTCTAAATTGTAAAGAGTACATTTTAAACTTTATTTTTGCAACTCAGGTGCTATTGAAAAGGAACAAAATGGATGGGACCCCAGGATCTTGGAACACTCCCTAAAAGCCATCTGACATGGATCAAGGCAGTAAGCTACCAACTTGCTTTTGAAACTGACATAGAGACTTCAGCTAAAATGACATGGCAGCTTTAAAATGATTCTTTCCACAATAGCCATTCACCAGAAAGTCATAGGTCATCTTAAATATTTACTTTCTGTGATTCCAGCTGCATGCTTTAGGGGCAAATGAGACCAAAGGTTGAAAATATTTCCAAAGCCAATTTGATAATTTAAGATTTCCAGGTTCCTGTCATCATTGTCCTCAAATGAGGAAAGGGAAGTGAGCATTGTCTTAATTTTTCCATCCACTACTGACATTTTTACAAGAGGCTTCAGTCAGAGGAAATAAATATATTTAAAAGAAACTTTATAAAAAAAACCAAAAAACTGGGAACATAATTTTCTTCTGATTATCTCAATATATAGAGAGTACTAAACAAAGAAAGCAATACATACTAAGAACTGTTGATGGACCTGATCCCATCCACGGAATTCCATGGAGTGTACTTTGCATTAGGGAAATACCTTATTGATAATATATTATATTCAGTAGGACCCTTCCTGATCTTATTTTAGCTATTTGTTCCATTTTTATCCACTTGGCATCCAAAAAAGATTTTGTCTGGTTTTAATAGCTTCATAACTAAAAAAATAATAATAATTTGGAAATCACTGGGCAAGAAAAATGTCTAAACCTACCAAAATAAAATTTATTAATGACCAATGAAAATATAAAGTTCAGTTTTAAAAGGTCAACAGTATAAATATGCAATAAGAATGACAGACCCTGGGGCATGTGGGTGGCTCAGTCTGTTAAGCATCTGACACTTGATTTCAGATCAGGTCATGACCTCAAACTTGTGAGACTGAGCCCTGCACTGGGCTCCGTGCATGGTGGGGAGTCTGTTAGACAGTCTTTCTCTCCCTTACCCTCTGCCCCTCCCCTTGCTTTCTTTCTCTCTCTCTTTCTCCTGAACAAACAAATAAATAAAATCTTAAAAAAAAAAATAGTAGTCCCAGAGAACAGCATATGATAGGACCCATATAAAGGGGTAGACCTAGAAGATGTGGAGAAAGGGTTGGGGTAATTTTTAAAGTATCAGTCCTCTTCTATTTTCCATTTAAGAAATTCTAATTTCTTTCAGTTTTTACCATAGGGTCAATCTCCCTGACCATTTGCTTTCAGTGCCTTCCTCTGCACATTATATAGGCATGAACATCACTGCTTATCATTGGGAAGTTCAACGTTATTTATTTATTTTTGCAATACTATTATTATGTCCTATATTCATAATTGCTTTTTAATTTGCTATTCCTTTTACCTTCCTCAGTTATTTATTTAATTTATGAAACTATATTTTTTCTTAGGCACATAAGCCATCACTTCCAAAGGAAGACACTCTAAAATATACTATAGTGAAAAATACAACATCATCATGTTAGTCATCTTAACAAGATTAAAAAGCCATGTTCTCCAATGATTCCCTAATCTTTAGAGAGAGTGGCGATTTGTAGCCAAAGAAAATACCTTAAAATCTAGAGAGGATGGAGCAACGGAGTTTATAGAATCATAGACTCTTTATGAAGGATTACCATATATCATCACACCTATAAAGATAATTAGAAAACCTGATGTAAAACAGCGTGTCCTATTAGCATTCTTTTGAAGTTCTCATGAAAGGTATGAACTCTCTCTCCAGAAATGTCCACAAATGCACACACTCATACATACATTTTCACAAGCTAGCTGTCACCTTTAATCCACCCATGGGTGTCGTTGGTAACCTCATATTATGGCGTGGATTCTGTTTCCCCCCTAAATTTATATGTTGAAGTCCCCAACCCTGAATGTGACTGTATTTGAAGATAGGGCCTTGAAAGAAGTAACTGAGGTTCAATGAGATCGTAAGGGTGGGGCCCCAATCCAGCAGAACTAGTCCTTATAAGTAGAGGGAGATACCCCAGGGGTGTGCCCACATAGAGCAAAGGCCTTGTGAAGACACAGGGAGAAGGCGGCTATCTGCAAGTCAGGGAGAGAGGCCTTGGGAGAAACCGACCCCTCTGACACCTTGATCTTGGACTTCTAATCTCCAGAATTGTGAGTAATAAATGTCTGTTGTTTAAGTCAACCAGTCTGTGCTCTTTTGTTATGGCAGCCCTAGAAAATCAGTACATCCCATGACTGAAAGACCCATTGTTATATATGAAGGACAATGTGGTTTGATGGATGTTGCTAATTACAGACTAGTGCTGTTTTATACCTGAGCACTGACTAATGTTCATACTGGAGAGTTTACCTGAGATCACAGAATCAGAGACTTCTAGAGTGGGAAGGACCTTCTTTTAATTGTCTTATAAGCTATCATATCTATTATCATCTTCCTTACGATACAAAGATATAGTTATTAGAGCTAAAGTGTTACAGATTAAGTCAGTGACTTAAATTGGAAAAAAATAAAAAGCTCAACAGAATCAACCCATAACCAGTCCACAAGTCTATGAGGTTTTTTTTTTTTTTAGATTTTATTTGTTTATTTGACAGACACAAAGACACAGAAAAAGACACAGTGACAGAGGGAACACAAGCAGGGGGAGTGGGAGAGGGAGAAGCAGGCTTCCTGCAGAGCAGGGAGCCCAATGTGGGGCTTGATCCCAGGACCCTGGGATCATGACCTGAGCCGAAGACAGACGCTTAATGACTGAGCCACCCAGGTGCCCCATGAGTCAATATCTAAGGAAAAGAAAAATTCTCTGGAATTTTCAGCTTCAGGTTGTATTTACCCATGAAATAAAACAAGTGTATCACCAGAATGGCCGGGTCAGTGGCTCATTATATGGTCTAACTGCTAAGATGCCTGAGGAAGATTCCCACTTAAATAACTTAAGTCGTTTTTAAATTTGGACTTTGCATTGTCTGATGTCTCTGGGATGTCCACCTGGGCCAGAGTTACCATCTACAAATGGGCCACTTTAGATGCCATCCCCTGCTTCATGTAAGTTACAGAGGCTGCAGCACAATTAAGAATAAGGCGTGTTGATACCCTCTCCTCCAAGTAACACTGCAGAGTGGTTTTCCTTTAATTTCCACATTTTCTCCAGATTCTCTGAAATTACCAAGACCTACAACTTCTGCTTATTATTATTGTTGTTTATTGCTGCTTACAGACCCATGTAAGGCAGGAACCCACCATTTTCAAAAGGTATTTTCTCCCTGCATGGAAGGGAAGAAGCCTTTGAAGAGGAAACAGGGTCAGTGGGGACTGAGTTCAAAGCACTCCCCAATGGCTAGGAAGCAAGAGAAGCCTTCAAAAAGGAAAAGGGCCAGTCTTTGATGAATCGAAAAATTCAAAAGAATTTCTTCTGCTAGCCTAACAGGGAGATTCTCCCCCGGTGAGCTGCAGGGAGAGGAGGTGGCATCGTTACCAATTTAGCGTAGCAAACCAGAACCAGGAACTTCAGCACTGGGGATTGCTGCAGTGGAAGATTTGTTTAGTCTTAGGAATTTAAAAATGATTTGAAATCATTCCTCGAATTATGCATTATGAAAGACTCTGAATGATTTACTGTCCCTGTTGAAACATTTAGATTTTCAGTACAAGTATCAGGGACTTCCTGGAATGACTATAGTAAGTGCATCCTTGATAAACATCAGCTTGTGGATAAATATTTTGCTTGGGAATAAACTGTTCATATACTTCATGTGAAATAGTTAATGAGCCCCGGATGGCAGAAGTACAGAACTCCTAACTTCCCTACATGGCTATGCTGAAGATCTGTTAACTGGACACTTTGTCCCAGCATCCCAACTTGACATTTGGGAAGCATATCCTCATAGAATAACAATGAGTGTTATTTTAATTAGCATAATAAATATACTTTTAAACATATTTAATATACTTTAAAAATGTGATAACAAATAAAATAAGTGTTGGCTAAAGCAATTTGGTTAGCATGACACTTGGTCTGTTCTGGGTCAGAGGACACTTACCTGGTGGTAAGTCCAGGAATCTAATTCCATTTATATAAGAAAAATAGACTAAATTCTATATCCAACTGACCGAGAAATAACTTTTTGGTAACATGACCCATTTCAAATAGAAATACATAAGAGTGCCTATGGTAGTTACCAGATACGGCAGACAATTCTAAGATGTGTCTTCCATGATCCCAGCTTCCTGGTATTCATGCTTTTGAGTAGAGACTGGCCCACTGGCTTGCTTCTAACTAAAGTATATGGCAGAGTCAATGGGATGTCACTTCCATGCCTGGGGTAGATAAGATTGGGACTTCTGTTTTGCTAGCAAGCTACTTCCCTTGCTGGCTTTGATAAGGCAAGTGGCTATGTAGGGGAGGCCCTCATGGGGTTACTTCCCCATATTGAGGGTATGCTCTGGCCAAGAACCACTTAGAAACTAAGGCCCTCAGTCCAACAGCCCTGGAAAAACTGAATCCTGCCAATGGCCACATGACCTTAGAAGGAAATCCTTCCCCCCC
>RCUC01112158.1:0-42995 GCA_003697995.1 Taxidea taxus jeffersonii | reverse complement strand
GCCTGGGTGGCTCAGTGGGTTAAGCCTCTGCCTTCGGCTCAGGTCATGATCTCAGGGTCCTGGGATCGAGTCCCGCATCGGGCTCTCTGCTTGGCAGGGAGCCTGCTTCCTCCCCTCTCTCTGCCTGCCTCTCTGCCTACTTGCGATCTCTCTCTGTCAAATAAATAAATAATCTTTAAAAAAAAAAAAAAAGAAGTAACAGAAGAAGACTAACTAACTAACTAACAGTTAGAAAGCTAACTGGTACTGCCAGTGTGGTGAGGATGTGTCCATTCACCCAAAGAGAAGCTGTTGGGACCTAAGGACACTTAAAACACAGCCCTTGCCCTCCAGGAATGTACAGATTCGTCAATCAAATTTTCCATCATCAAGCCACACTGGAAAGGAGCAGTCAAGTGTTTGCTAGATAAATGTGAGGCTACATGAGTATTCATTTGGTGGAGGCTGTGCCCTGCAGGGGTGTAGTCTGTTATTGCCAACAAAATGCCAAAGACTGGAATGAAAGATGTAAGTCTCATCAAGAAGGGGTCTTTGGAGCATATGGCACAGAGATGAGCTGGCTCATAGGGACAGAAATGTGCCAATATGGCATGCCAAAGTGATGCAGAAAGAATGGATGTAGGTAGTCAAAGCCAGCACTTCAGCTCACCTTGGACCATTTGCCCATCCAGAAGAGGTTTGCTGAGGTTGGGCAAAGATAGCTTAGATCTTACACAGATGTTTATTTGGAGATGGGTTACCATTATTTATAATGGTGAGTAAAAAAATTAGGTGTGGTTTATTTAGGTCCATTTACTTAGATTTGGTTTAGTCACCTTAGCTATCTCTAGTTGCATAACAAATTACCCCTAAATATAGCACCTAAGGAAACAACAGTTTCATTATTATATCTTATGATTCTGTGGGCCAGGAATTTGCATACAACACAGCAGTGCAATTCTCCTATTCAAAATTGTCTCAACTAAGATCACCTAGTGATTTTTTTTAAGATTTTATTTATTCATTTGACAGACAGAGATCACAAGTAGGCAGAGAGGCAGGCAGAGAGCAAGGAGGAAGCAGGCTTCCCGCTGAGTGGAGGGCCCGATGCGGGGCTCGATCCCAGGACCTGGGATCATGACCTGAGCCGAAGGCAGAGGCTTTAACCCACTGAACCACCCAGGCGCCCCTCACCTAGTGATTTCAGTGGTGATACTCAGTTGGTGCATGAGCTTCACTTATGTGTCCAGCACCAAGGTGATAAATAGAAACCTGTATTCAGCTGATACTGTTGTCAAGAGAGCTTGTATGCAACTCCTCCAGTATGGCTATATTAGTTTAATTGGACTCCTTACATGGTGACTTGGGGCTCCAAGAGAATGTATTCTAGGACACAGGAAGCAGAAGCTGCCAATGTCTTAAGGCCTGAGCTGGAAAACTGGTACAACATCATCTCCCTGGTATCCCATATAGTCTCAGAATTTCCCCAGTTCAAAGGAAGGAAATCTAGGCTTCTCAATAGAAGTGGTGTCAAGACTTTGTGGTCATCTTTACTCTGTTACAGCTTTAAAGAGAAGACTGGAGAACAAAATGCTATGCAAAACTACTCATCAGGTGACCAAACATCTTGTTTCTCCAGGACTGAGGGATTTCCTGGGACTTTTAGGGCTAAAACGTGAACTATCCCAGGCATACACCATTGATTACACTACTTACTCAGCTCATTCTTTTTTTTTTTTCTAAGATTTTATTTATTTATTTGACAGAGAGAGATCACAAGTAAGCAGAGAAGCAGGCAGAGACAGGGATTGGGAAGCAGGCTCCCCACTGAATAGAGAGCCTGATGCGGGGCTCAATCCCAGGACCCTGAGATCATGACCTGAGCTGAACTCAGAGGCTTAACCCACTGAGCCACCCAGGCACCCCTACTCAGCTCATTCTTGATTCATCATGACCTTAACAAATAAATGGGTTCTTCCCATCTTTGCATTGTAGTGTCTTCTTGCAGGACATGTGTATTCATGTGGGTTGTGGTTCAAGGAGAAAGCTCAGGACATAGCCTTCTGAAACTGAGGTTGGAAATATGGATATTTTCAAGTAAGGAGAGAAGAATGCACAATGGTAGAAAGTCAGAGTAAGAAAGAAATGTCCCAAGCTATCTTTCCCACATGTCACTGTTAGAGCTCATCAAATTTATTATTCTAATTATATTTAGTCATAGCTTACATTTTGTTTACTCTTCCCCAGCCCTTCCTTAGTGTTTTCCTATTCTCTTTTTTAAAAAGATTTTATTTATTTATTTGACAGAGAGAGAGAAATCACAAGTAGGCAGAGCAGCAGGTAGAGAGAGAGGGGGAAGCAGGCTCCCTGCTGAGTAGAAAGCCTGATGCAAGGTTTGATCCCAGGACCCTGAGATCATGACCTGAGCCAAAGGCAGAGGCTTAGCCCACTGAGCCACCCAGGTGCCCCTGTTTCCATGTTCTTTGAGTATTTACCCTGGCTTTCTTCTCACTTCAATTTGCACAAACAATGTTTTTCCATTTCTTCACTTATAATCTGCATTTGTCCTTAGGTCTGAAATGAGTCTCTTGTAGGCAACATATAGATGAGTCTTGCTTTTTTATCTACTCCATCACCATATGTCTTTTGATTAGAGCATTTGGTCCATTTATATTCAAAGTAATTATTAATAGGTATATACTTATTGTCATTTTATTACTTTTTTATGGTTGTTTTGTAGTTCTTCTCTGTTCCTTCTCTTACTCTCTTCTCTCATGGCTTGCTGGCTTTTTTTAGTGATATATTTGGATTACTTTCTCTTTATTTTTTGCATATCCAAAACTGGTTTTTGTTTGTGGTTACCATTAAGTTTAAACATAACATCTTGTGCATATAGCAGTCCATATTAAGTTGATGGTTGCTTAAGTTTAAACCCATTATTTATTCCTCTCCCCCATCCCGCATTTTAGGTATATGGTGCCATACTCTACATCCTTTTATTTTGTGAATCTCTTGACTGATTTTTGTAGATATACTTACTTTTACTGCTTTTGTGCTTCCAGTATTTCTTACTTATGCTTATGGCCTTTTCTTTCTATCCAAAGAGTCCCCTTTAACATTCCTTGTAGTACTGATTTAGTGGTCATGAATTCCTTTAACTCTTGTCTGTCTGGGAAACTCTTTATTTATCCTTCTATTCTGAATGATAACCTTGCTGCATAGAGTAGACTTGGCTGTAGTTTTTTGTTGTTGTTGTTTTTATTCTGTTTTTGTTTGTTTATTTTCTTCCAGCACTTTGAATATATCTTGCCACTCCCTTCTGGCCTGGAAAGTTTCTGCTGAAAAATTAGCTAATAGCCTTATGGGGTTTCCCCTGTATGTAACGGTTTTATTTTCTCCTGCTCTTTTTAAAACTCTCTTTATCACTACTTTTTGCCACCACAATTACTATATGTCTTGGTGTAGACCTCCTGGGTTGATTTTGGGGAGAATCTCTGTGCCTCTTGGATCTGGATTTCTTTCCTTCCTCAGATTAGGAAACTTTATTTATGACAAAGGAATATCAATTACTATAGAACTGTGTCCAGATGTTGTCCTCGTCATGTGGCTTCCCTTGGGGCAGGGCATAGAAGAATAGCCATTGGGCTTCAGGAGGATGTAGCAGATTGTATTTTTCAGAGATGACCATACTAATATATATTTCATCCCATATGTTCTTACAATGTGGTACTTCATTCCTCCATCCAGGGATGGGGTCCTATATTCTTGACCCTTGATTGTGGGCAGATCTTTGTGGTATTCTGGCCAGCAGAGAAAATAATCCTATGTGACTTCCGAGGATAGGTCATAAAACGTATACACCTTCTGCCTGGTTCCTTCTCTCTCTGTTGGTCTCATCCTTGGATCCCAGTCACCACACTGTGAGGAAACTAAGTAACCACATAGGAATGCCATAGGTAATAGATGTCTTAGCTATGTTTAAGTCTTCTTAGCTACTCAAGTTTTCCCAGCCAATAGATAGCATCAACTGCTACACAGGTGAGCATCAAACTTGAGATGATTTCATCTCCCATCCTTTGAGACCTCAGCTGAGTCCCTAGACATTATGGAGGAGGGGGTCAGTCAATTCTGCCATACACTGTCTTAATTCCTGACCCAGAGAATCCATGAACATAAAATGATGTTTTTATGTTACTATACTTTGGGTTCTTTTGTTATAATAACCAAAGTAACTATAACAGAGGGGTCCTACTCAAGGACTACTGTGGTCCACCTATCCAGGAAGAAGGGAAAGAGAATCTGAATGATGTTTTAGACTGGAAGGATGAGGCCAGGGGTACTAAAAAATAGGCAGGGGTATAAAGTGAGTTATGGAACAGACAGGATCAAAGGATTCAAGAATTAAATCCAAAAACTAGGAGACTCTGACATGTGGTAAGTAGACACTTATTTTCCAAAGAATCTGGTTTGCCTTGCAGTAAGGAGTGGTTCCACATCAGGGAGGTAGAGGAGGCTATCTTGGAAGCCAATGGGTGGGCTTCAGCATATGCTGTAAAAAGGATTTGGACATCAGGTGGGTGGCTGGACCAAATGATAACATTTAGGGTTGCCCATTTGGCTCAGTCAGAAAAGCATGCAACTCTTTTTTTTTTTTAAGCTTTATTTAAACATATAATGTAACCCCACCACCCTCTCCCAACCCCTCTTCCCCCCACCCCCCTCAGTTTGTTTTATGACATTAAGAGTCTCTTTTGGTTTGTCTCCCTCCCGATCCCATCTTGTTTCATTTTTACTTTTCCTACCACCTTAACTCCCACCCCCGTTGCATCTCCACTTCCTCATATCAGGGAGATCATGTGATAGTTGTCTTTCTCCAGTTGACTTATTTCGCTATGTGGTATATATATACAATGGAATACTATGCAGCCATCAAAAGAAATGAAATCTTACCATTTGCGACGACATGGATAAAGCATGCAACTCTTGAACTTGGGGTCATGAGTTCAACACCTACATTGTAGAGATCACTTCAATAAATAAAACTTTGAGGATGCCTTGGTGGCTCAGTTGGTTAAGCCACTGACTTTGGCTCAAGTCATGATCCTGGAGTCCTGGGATCAAATCCCATATCAGGCTCCCCCTGCTTTGCAGGGAGCCTGCTTCTCCCCCTGCTCTCGCTTTCTCTCTGTCAAATAAATAAGTAAAACTTATTTTAAAAATTAAAACAAATTTTTTAAATAAATAAAACTTTGGAAAAAATAATATTCTTTCAATCCTGATATTCCATGAATTTCTTAGAAAAATATAAAACACTATGCAAATGTATATATTATCATTCATGTATTTTCTTTGGGCCCGATAAGAAGAGGCTTAATAGAAATTGGTAGGTAGCTAGGGGCACCTGGGTTGCTCAGCCAGTTAAGTGACTGGCTGTTAATTTAGGCTCAGATCATGATCTCAGGGTCCTGGGAATGAGTGCCCCCCACATTGGTCTCCACACCCAGTGGGGAGTCTGCTTGAGGATTCTCTCTCTCCCTCTCCCTCTGCCCCCTCCCCTGTTCTCTAAAATAAATAAATATTTTTTTTAAAAAAAGAAGAAAAGAAATTGGTCCTAAAGTCAAAGCAAGAAGCTAAATAATTCTAATAAGATCAGTGGAGGCATCACTGTATCCCCTTGTGCTGGTAGCAAAATAAATTCCCACTATACCATCCACAATGAGCCAACTTTCCATAATACATTAGATTCCAGGCTCCAGGGAATATTCTCCTAATAAAGACGAGGGGAAGTGAGGAAGAAGAAATAAATCCATGTGGGAAGTAGGTGACACCACAGCCAAGCATTTAGCCACAGGGAAGAGGTAACCCCAACTCCTGGAGCCACATTTGTGAGCAAATTATATATTATTGGAGAATGGAGGTAAAGGCAACCAGAATAATGTAACAGCTCCTGCCCTACATTCTCCAAATTATTCATAAAATCTCTATTGATCCATTTATTGCAATAGCTCTTAATTATTTGTTCAGTTGGGCTTTTAATGTCTAAAGTGCAGGGATCAGATATCTTCATGTCCTCGGTGGTTAATATAAACTTGAAAGAGAACAGGAACTCAATAATTGCTTGATAAATAGGTAGAGGGAATGGCTGACTGGCTGGCTGACTGGATGGATGGGTAGATAGATGGATGGACAGATAACATTTCCTCTTGGATATTTGAAAGCTGGCAAGTCTACCACCCAAGTGCAGGTTTGCTATTCCAGCACTTAGAAACTGTGTCCCAGAACCTTTGAATATTGGTAGGTGAGGGGTGCAAAGAAATCTGGACATTTATGAGTGGTTTTCTGATACTTCTGTATCAACTTATCCTCCTTGGAATTGCTCTATAAACTACCATGGAGCACTAGGATGGGTCCTCCACCAATTAAGCATATTGTTCATTTAGTCAACAAATATTTATCGAGCACCCCAGTCCCTCTGCTAGGCACTGGAGATAAAGATATAAACAGGTTGTGACTCTGACCTCTTATAATCAAATACAATTTGATAGTGCAATGATGATAGAAGAATAAGGCATTACAGGGACATGGTAAGAGCAGATACATTGATCTAGGGAAGATCAAAGAAGGTTTCCCATAGAAAATGATGTGGAGTGCTAAGTGAGGAACCAGGCAAAATGAATGCGGATGAATACTCCAGGCGGAAAGAAAAACATATGCAAAAGTCTAGAAACAAGCTAAAGCCAGAAGAGCTTCAGAAACAGAGACATTCTATAGGGTCATGTATTTAGCCATAAACAAGTGTGAAAACTCACAGAAGATCCCTTTTTATTTGAACTGAAAAAAAGACTTATTAGCCAAAAAGCCCTTTTGCTGTCCTGAAAAGACCAAATTGTAAATTTCTGGTCAGCTAGGACTGTGCTTTTCTCATCTTTGTGGCCACAGAGGGCTAGCTTTCTTACACAGAGAAGGAACTCAGCACTTATTGTACACCTAAAACTTCCCTTAACATGTAAGCAATTCTAATTTTCTTCTAGAATACCCTATGCTCCAATGTGGTCAGACTGAAGGCAACTGTCTTATAGTCTTGACTATGGAAACAATTCTGTATAAGCCTTTGGCTATCTCCGAATGACTGTGTATCTAAGTGGCTTTGTCTACTTCTGAGTTTCCCAATAAGCAGACCTTAAGACAAAGAGCTGGGTACTAGTGGCTTATTGGAGAGGTAATCTCAGAAAGCACTGGTAAGGGAGAGGGAAAGTAAGACAGGCAAGAGAAGGAAGTCAGTAAAGTGTATACTAGTGAGTTTACTGCTATAGGAACACAGGGCTCAAACATATGTGAATCTCTGTGGAATAGTATAGAAAACATCTCAGAATTGACTCAGAAAAGTAGGAGCAGAAGTATTTATCCACCAGATCCATCTTTCATTGATTGGTTCAGGGCAGCTCCTGAGAAAGTTAACTCCCAACATTTCTGGCCTGCCCCCACACAGACAAAAGAAATGAGGAGTTATGGGCAGGGCACTAAAGCATCTGCTACTAGTTGTCTCCCACTTAGGCCCTAAGCCCTGCTCATGTGGCTGGGGGCATAGAAGCCAAATCCCTGAGATCCAGATCACCATCTGGTCTTATACTAAGGGGGATTTCCTGATGGCAGGGAGGTTGAGGTCAATCCTGTGTCATTGCTCTGTTTGATCTACTGGGGCATGAAAGAAGTCACACAATTTTCTGCTGATGACTTTTTTTTTTTTTTAAGATTTTATTTAGCTGATGCCTTTTTTAAAGCTTCTTCTGACCTAAACACCTACTGTACTTACACTTCAGTTAATTTTTCATCCTATCTTCTGTATTGCTATAATTTCTATTTATTTATTTTTTAAATCCTCTTTTTTTTTTAAAGATTTTATTTATTTATTTGACAGACAGAGATCACAAGTAGGCAGAGAGGCAGGCAGAGAGGCAGGCAGAGAGGAGGAAGCAGGCTCCCCGCGGAGCAGAGAGCCCGACGTGGGGCTCGATCCCAGGACCCTGAGATCACGACCCGAGCCGAAGGCAGCGGCTTAATCCACTGAGCCACCCAGGCGCCCCTATAATTTTTATTTTTAATCAAAATGTTCACTAAAATCTTTTCACTCTAACAAGGTTTGTGATCTTTTGCCTCACCCTTCCTCATGTTCCAGCATTGAAGAGACCTAGGATATCCAATGGTGATAGGGAAACTGAGGCTGGGAAACCAGGAATAACAACACAAGCTCACATGGCTAGTTAAAAATAGAGCCAGGACTAGAATTTGAATCTCTGGGTGTCTAGTTCAGAAGCTGACACACTCTGACCATTGAGCCAAAGCCAGCATACTGCCTAGTTTCATAAATAAACATTTATTAGGGCATTTGTTTACATAGTATACATGGTTTCTTTCATGCTACAACAGCAGGGCAGAGTAGTTGCAACAGGGACAGTGTGTACCCCACAGAGCCAACATGTTTACTACCTGGCCCTTTACAGAAAACGTCTGTCTGTTCTTGGCCACTGTTTATCCTTTTGTCTCCTAATTCCTAACTTTTGCGTTATCTACAGTCACAGTGTCATCTCACATACAGTCTCTCCTTTACACTGCACAAGAACCCAGGAAAGTTTTGCCCATGTTATAGATGAGAACCTTAAGACATAGAAAGGCTGTTACTTGCCCAAGATTAAATAGCTGGTTGAGAGGCAGAGGCAAGAGCCAAATCTGTATCTTCTGACTTTATGTACTTTTTCCACCCAGCCTCTGCTTTCTCTTGGGCTCTGTCATGCCTGTCCCTAGTTTAATTCCTAAATACTCATCCATTCAGGCAAGAGCCTCCCTCAATAGATGTATAGCTTTCTGTATGACATGAGTAATCTAGATGTATATCTTCATGTTTTTCTTGTCTTCAACTCAAACATAGTGCTAGTACAAAATAAGTTATAAGAATCCAGGAACAAAGCCATAAATTTTGATAATGTAGGTGGTTGTTTTTTATAAACTCAGATTTATTGATGGAGAAATGTAAGCCTTTCAAGTACAGAGGACTGAGAAGATTTATCTGCGGCATACCCCATTAGAACTCAGGCTCACTAGTTAAAGAAATATTCTGGAAGGGCTTAACACACCCAATTGTGACCATTCCAAGCAACAGCATTTTGTCTGAAATATTCCAGTGGGACAATGTGGTTCAGACAATTTTCTGACAAATATATCAAGGAAGAAAAAGAAAAGAATTACAAAAATTGAACACATGCTTCACTGGAAGTATGTATGCAGGTGATTAATATTGAGAATCACTATTATAATAAAAAACTTTGTGGTCCCATCATAATTCATCTATAGCCAGCTCTAAGTATTTAACCATTTAAATAGCACATTTAAGTTATCTTATGATGAACAATGGGATTCTAGATTTTACACACTTTTGGGTTAACACTGACAAACTATTTTTAAACTATCACACACACAAGACTTACCATGTGAATTTGACAACACTTAAACTGGTCTGTATTCCATTCAAGGAGAAAAATCACTGTTTCTTCCATCTTGCCTCTGCTCCCCTGGGCTCATGCCCGTCCTTAAGTCTCACTCTTAAATACCCACCCACTCCCCCCAAGAGCCTCATGGCTTTCTACATGGCTTAAGTAATCTCAGGTATATAACACTAATGTTTTCTTATTGCCTCCAAACCAAACAAAAATGTAGCTCTGGTATAAATAGACTACAAGAATCCAGGACCACATTTGGATATTGTAGCAGTATCAAATTCCTATAATCTTTTCTAAATGCTTTCTCTAAATCTCTGCTTCTTGCATTGTAGACCAGCAACCAATAATCCACAGAACAGCACCAATCTGCACTTTGAGTGGCACTCAGAGATTTCCTTTTCTTAATTTTCCATGTTGTGCTGGTTTTCTATTGTGAGCTCCATGCCATGTTCCCTCCCATCTTCTCAGAATTGGCCCTATTGCTTCCTTATTTCTATGTGTGAATTAGAATCACACTTTCATCGTAGTATTGTTAAGAAGGTTTTGATTCCCTTGATAAACTCTGACTACCAAAAATGCTGGCTCCCTACTTCACATACTCCTTTCGGAATGACAGTGCCATGTAAGAATCCCTTCTATTCTGAGCTATGTAATATTCTCTTCTATTCCACCTACATTTGGGTGGCATCTGCCATTTAGCCAGGGCAAAGGGAGGTACTGTTTAACATCTATGTGACAGGAAGTGTCACTTCCTCATTGGCATCCAGGTCTAAAATAGATTTCCCCACTGGGCAGAAACACTGTAGCTATGACACTACCTGTATCCTGTCATTGCCCTAGGAACAACTCCTCCCCAACCCTCTCCTCTGCCTGTGGCTGAAACCCTATTTGATTGATTGCATTTCTCCTTGATCATATTGTCCTGCATATTAAGTAGCTAGAACATTCATTGCTGACACTTACCTTGCCTGAATCCCTAGTTGCCCCCATCAATTCAAACCCCCCTATTAAGATTAGGTCGACAGGCACTCTCTTAACTAGAAAAGAGAGGAACATATTTTAAACTACACCAATCCCATCTGAAGTGTTAATTGTTGATATACACTGTGAAGTAGCATTTTTAAATGGATAAAATTTTAGCCTTTACTCCTGGTTGGTGTTTAGATTTTGATGACTAAATTTCTCTAGAAGATAAATTATTTTGGGAACAGCTTGGGAATAGAACTGGCTTGTGTTCAAATAAAGTTTGTCACCATCATACATTTTGCTTCCACATCCTTTCATCTCCTACTTTTAGCTGTGCGACTTGCTAATTCTCCTGTATTTCAAAGGTGAGAGGTGCCAACACTGACAGAGGCAGTGAGGTGCTGGGTGAAAGGAAGGAAACTTTGACCTTGGGGGAAGATGCATAACAAGTAAATGTTACTTTAAATGCTTAGGGGGAAAATGTCTATTTTTAGTTACAGGGAATTAAAGCAAAAAGATGAAAAAATACTAAACTTTTTAAAGATGAAAGATATGCCTTATTAAATTAAAATCTTACACAAATGCCAAAAAAAAAAAAATACTGTAGTTTGAGGAACCTGTGAGAAATGTAAAGATTCTGTTTCCTCAATCCATCAAAGTCCCATATCCCAGAAAAACTGAGACTCACAGCTTTCAAAACAATTTAAACTCCTAAGCCAGGACATTCAGTAAGCTTCTTCTGGGGCATCATGGAATTCAGGGTATTCCAAAGATTGTCTTCCTTCTCCCCAGCCTCCCTCCTTCATGTTGATTCTAGCAGCTGATATTTAAAGATGAGGATGACAAAAAATAATGCCATTTCCCTCCTCTGTTTTAAAAAAAGAATTGTTGAACTCAGACATGACTATCACTCACAGCCCCAACATTTGACTGACACTTCTTTAAAAAGTTATTTTTTTTCTTTCAAAACAAGGGTGATGGTTCCTGCATATTAAAAAAAAAATCCCCCATCAATTGGGAAACACAATCACTACAAAGTTTTGGCACACTACTTTGGGGGAAAGAGGTGATAGAGAAGAAAACACGCTAATATTAAGCATATTTGTTTAAAGCAAATGTCCAAGTTGTATCCCAGAGTCAGGGTAGATTCCAGCAATTTCTTTCTCATTCTGCAAACTGTAGTTTTGGTCAGTGCTGAACAATAGTTATAATGTTGACCCTTATACACGTCAAGCTCCTGACCATCAAAGGAAGAATAAATATTGTTTGGTGTACTGTCCTTGCTAAGGCAAAAGATTAGCCCAAAACATTGTTAAAAAGAAAATCACAGGCCCAAAATAGAGTTCCCTGTGCTAGGCCCATGTCACTAAACCGGGCTTAATACTTAACATAAATGCAGTTTCAGTCTTCCTTAGGAATGCAATCTTAACTGGTCAGTCTAGAATTTCCTGGTCAGCACCAAAGAGGTAATTCATCTAATAAGACCCATTTGTCCCCCAAAAGAATGTAACTTTGGCTAAAATGATCCTTTTTTGTTGTTGTTGATGACTTTTTTGTTCCACTCTCTGCTTTTAAAAATCTTCCCTTTTGTACAGATATTTGGCACTTCTTTCCACTTGGTAGATGAAATACTGCCCAATTCATAAATAGTTCAATAAAGTCAACTAGGTCTTCAAATTTTACATGGTGAAGTTTTTGTTATTTAACATTTCAGGAAGATTTTCAACTTTAGGTGAAATGGTCATTTTAACTGAATGATTAAAAAAAATAAAATCGTATTCCTTGAGTACTCTGGTTAAACTATTACCTCATCTGTAAAATGAGAAAGTCCTAGTAGAAATTTCATTCATTTATTTAGCAAAGACTTATTAAGTGACTAATCTGTGCCAAATGCTGTGTTAGGTGCTGGAAATACAGTCATGAACAAAACAAAATCCCTGAACTCACATGACTTATAGATTACTGGGAGAGACAGATATACAGCAAATAGTTACATAAACAATTCATAATTGCAGTTGTGATAGTCCCTACAAAGAGGAAATACAAGATGTTATGAGAAAGTGCCATAGGGGGACACCTGGGTGGCTGAGAGGGTTAAGACTCTGCCTTCGGCTCAGGTCATGATCTCGGGGTCCTGGGATCGAGTCCCGCATCGGGTTCTCTGCTCAGCAGGGAGCCTGCTTCCCCCTCTCTTTTTCTGCCTGCCTCTCTGCCTACTTGTGATCTCTCTCTGTGTCAAATAAATAAATAAAATATTTTAAAAAAACAAAGTGTCATAGGGACAGAGAAACCATTAAAAGCATGTGCAAAGGTGCTGAGGTGGGGTGGAGGCTGATCCTTTAGAGAAAAGGAGAGTGGGAAAACAGCTAAAACAGTATAAATAAGTGATCGGGGATAAGACCAGAGACCAAGCAGTGACTAGATCAGTCAGGGCTTTGTCGGTCATAATGATAAGTCCATACTTTATCCAAATAACATCTATTGTTCTCCAGTATCTGTTTACACCTTTTCCCTTTAGCAGCAGAACCCCTGAATGTAGGCAGACACACAGCTGCCCAAAACAAAGGCTACATTTCCCTGGCTCTTATGTGACTGATTTCTTGCCAATGAAATGTAAGTCGAAGTGATAGAAGCAACTTCCAGGATGTATCTTTAAAGAAGGGGGTGTATTTTCTCTTGAGGGGGACTGCTGATCAGATGGCAGGAATCTGAGTACCCATCTTGGACCACGAAGGGAGAAGTCACATACTAAGGACAGCAATGCCACAAGGTGAATGAAGTCTGATTTCGTGTCATCACGAGGGGCCAACCTACTTCTGGATGGATACCTCTGGGCTTCCACTACATGAGAGGAGATTACACTGAATTATACATCTATTCAAGCCACTCTTCTTGGAGGCTTTCTGTCAGTCTCTGCTGAACTTCTTCTTACTTGATACGGAACTCATTTCTTAAAAGTGGAGGTTAAAGAAAGGTCGCTCATGATGGGATTATGCTCTGTTAAACCCACAAATTTCTATGACATTTATGACATACCTGAATACTTAATCTAAGAAATAAAACTGGATCAAAGCTTTTGTTTGCTTACTCATTTTTTTATTCATTCACTTTATCATTTGGCACCTGTCACTACAAAATACTTGTCTTAGGGGTTGTGAGGACAAAATCACAAACACTTTGATGCCTACTCTAAAAGTACTCACAATATGAAAATACAGATGTGGATAACCCAAGAAGACAGTTAAAGAAAAGCTGATGTTAAGAACATGGACAATTCACTGAGATAATAAAACCAGCATGCATTGAGTCTAATTGCACCCATAAAGCTACCACATAGCCTAAGCTCCATTCCAATTCAGAAACTATATAAACTAATACTCTAAGATACAAAGTTTCAGAACGACAGGACGCTTTAAAGAAAGCCACTACCTGTCTAATCCGATAATTAATAGGATTCTGTTGACCTCAGCAGACCACTCAAGCAAAGTAAACAGGCAAAGAACATTTCCTCCTTGAAACCAGGGATTAACAAAGAAAACTCAGCCAAACACTGGGCTTTAAACACCTGCTGATGAAATCTGTTTTACCATTGTCATTGCCAAAGCTAGTCCCCAGTCACAGGTTTATCATAGCTGCTGAGATCTTACTTAAGAATTAACACTGCAGTTTCACAGGAGAGAAACCTGATGTGATATTTAGAAGTAATGTTGAAGGACAAATGCCTCAGCAAACAATCCTTTAAGAACATTTGTAACAGACACCAGCTGAGGGAGGAAGCCCATGGAAGGCAGTGTGCTAGTCTTGGTTGAGCAGGCAGTAGGGGGGAAGAGGGCTATTTCTGAACACTTCTGTGCCAGGGATTATTTAAGGCATGTATTACAGGAGAGCTTGTTTAATAGTGACAACATCTTTGTGAGATTTGAATGTTGTCTCCTTTAACATATAAAGAAACTGAGGCTGAAGAAGATATGATTTACCCAGATGATGCAATCCAGATGCGTTCTGTCCATTAAGTCAGGCAACGAAGCTCTGTGGGAGACAGTGTCATCAACTGTAAATTGGAAGTGAGGGGTGTTAGCAGATGGTCTCTAAGGACATTTTCCTTGTAAAAGCCAAGTTATAGTTCTCCACTTAACAGCCAGCAAGCCTGTTTCTGAGCCTTGAGGGTGCCTGCCAGTTCTAGCAACAGTAAAGTCTTCCCTTTGTACTAAGCTGATAAATTCAGCACAATAAACCAACTGTCTCTATAGTTACTCTTTATTTAAGGGAATCTTAAATCTTCATTTAAGATTTGAAAACATCTTAAGACATGAAAACTGGCACTTTGAAAGACTACAGTGCAAACTTCTATGGAAAAAAAATGAGAAACATTTGATAATATCAACATGTAAAAATTTGGATTCTGTAATTCTATTTAATGATGGGTTATTTCTGTCTCATGTAAAAGTCTGGAGAAAGGCATTTAAGCTAGTGTAGCAGCTCTGCTTAATGAAGTCCTCAGGGACATAGGATTCTCCCAGGCCAGTGCTCTAACATCCATCCCTATGATGTGGCCCTTGTTTTCATGGTCCAAGAAAGGGGCTAGAACTCTAGACACAACATCTGCATACTAGGCATTGAGATAAAAGACAAAGAAGGAGGAAAGAGTGTTTCAGCTATGATGATATCACAAGTTCCACATAGTACCTGTGCTTACATCTCATTGGCCAAAATTTTGTCCTAGAGCCAAGTGTTCTTACCATAGAGATATGAGATATAGTCTTTATTCTGGGCAGCCAAAAGTCTGAGGCTTTATACTGAAGGAAAAGGAAGAAAATAGCACTTGTAATAACCAGCAGTCTATGCAGTAAGTAAACAAGGAGAGGAGTTTGTATATTATACTATATGTGAAGAAAAGAATATATGTATACACATATAAAATGTCCACAGAAACACTCAAGAAACTGACAGCTTCTTATAGCCCTTCAATACTGTTTAAATTGTCACCATGAGTACAAATTGCCTTTATGATTTGAAATTTTAATTTGACAACTGATAAAAGTTACACAAGAGTGGATTAAGAAACTTGATAGAAATATACACAAATATTAAGGAAATCATCCTTGGGAGGGTAAAGCAGCAAGTTACTAAGTGCTCTCTTATTTCTTCTGCAACAGTTTCTGCTTCTAAACACAGGTACTGCTTCAGAAGTCATGAAGAATTAAAATGGAGTAAAATTAAGAGTGAAATATGTTAAGTGAAAGAAGTCAAACTCAAAAGACTATGTACTGTATGATTTAAACTAAATGTCTTCCCAGAACAGCTAAGTCTATTGGGAGAGAGAACATATCAGTAGTAAAACCATACATTAGAGATAAAGAAGGTTTTGACCACAAAATCTCAGGTTGGAGAAGCTACAGCATGAAGAAATTTTTTTACAGTGATAAAAATATTCTATATCTTGACTGTGGTGGTAGTTACACTGGTCAAGATACAGTCAAGGGGTGCCCGGGTGGCTCAGTCAGTTAAGCACCTGCCTTCTGCTCAGGTCATGAATATCTCAGGGTCCTGGGATGGAGCCCCACGTCAGGCTCCCTGCTCAGCGGGAGGCTGCTTCTCCCTCTGCCCCCACCCCCACTCATGCTCTCGCTCTTAAAAAGATACAATCAGGGGCACCTGGGTGGCTCAGTGGGTTAAATTAAAGCCTCTGCCTTTGGCTCAGGTCATGGTCTCAGGGTCCTGGGATTAAGCCTCGCATCGGGCTCTCTGCTCAGCGTGGAGCCTGTTTCCCCCTCTCTCTGCCTGCTTCTCTGCTTACTTGAGATTTCCCTCTGTCAAATAAATAAAATCTTTCTTAGCGAAATAAGTCAATTGGAGAAAGACAATTATCACATGATCTCCCTGATATGAGGAAGTGGAGATGTAACGGGGGTGGGAGTTAAGGTGGTAGGAAAAGTAAAAATGAAACAAGATGGGATCGGGAGGGAGACAAACCAAAAGAGACTCTTAACGTCATAAAACAAACTGAGGGGGGTGGGGGGAAGAGGGGTTGGGAGAGGGTGGTGGGGTTACATTATATGTTTAAATAAAGCTTAAATAAACAAAAAAAAAAGTTACAATAAAAAAGATTATCCAGAAAATCAACAAGATCAAAATTGGTTAGATTGATTCACGAAGAATAAAAAAGACAAGTCTAAAGAATGAAAATGAAGATAAAACTTGAAATATTACCAATATTAAAATAAAATACTATTAAGAAAAAAGAGTGACAATACATTTGAAAACTTAGATGAAATGTATAAACTCCTAGAAAAATAGAAATCAACAAAATTGACTCAAGAAGAAAGAACTTGACTAACTCTAATAATTTGACTCAAGAAAAAAGAACTGAATAATTCTATGAAATAAACTAAACCAAAAGTTTAAAATCACACAGAACAGGGGCGCCTGGGTGGTTCAGTGGGTTAAAGCCTCTGCCTTCAGCTCAGGTCATGATCCCAGGGTCCTGGGATTGAGCCCCACATCGGGCTCTCTGCTCAGCAGGGAGCCTGCTTCCTCCTCTCTCTCTGCCTGCCTCTCTGCCTCCTTGTGATCTCTATCAAATAAATAAATAAAATCTTTAAAAAAATAAAAATAAAATAAAATCACACAAAATAAACCAGGCCTATGCAGTAACAAAAATTTTAATCTTGTGAAAAATATTCTCGGGTACAGAGAAAGAGGGAACACTCCTCAACTAGTCTGATGAGGCTAGCATAATCTTCATAGTAAAAACTGACAAAGATAACATGAGAAAAAAAACCTGAAAGTCAATTTCAAGTCATGAACACAGATAAAAAGTCCTAAACAAAATATTAACAAACTAAATCCAGAAAACAGATTTACTGTTACTACTTTTCTTTAAAGGTAGTAACAATAACTATAGTAGGCTTATGACAGGATTGAGAGGTTAGTTTAAAATTAGAAAATCAATATAATTAACTATAATCTTAGTCTAAAGGAGAAGTACTACACATTACCTTAATAGACACAGTAAAAATATTTTTTAAGAATTCAACATACATTTCTGATAAACATTCTTAAGAAACTAGTAATACAAAGAAACTTCCTTAACCAATAAACAGTATCTACCAAAATCCTACAGTAAACATTACACCTAATTGTACAATATTGAAAGCATTTCTTTTAACTTCAGGAGGGGAAAAAAAACCCAAAAGAGCACCTGCCATCATCTCTTATATTCAACCTTGTACTGAAGGTCCTAGCCAATCAAAAAAAGAACACACACACACCAAAAAAAAAAGAAAGAAAGAAAAGAAAAAGAAAGGTAACATGTGATCCACAATAAAACAGTCATTATCCATAATTGATATATCACACATGAGTCCCAGAGAACCTACATACCAATATTACAGTTCATTAAAGATGTGAGCAAGTTCACTAGATGCAAAAACCCATATATAAAATTCTAGTGCATTTCTACATATAATCAATACTTAGAAAGAATAATTTTGAAAGTACACCATTTACAATAGCATTTAAAAAAAATTAAGTACCGGGGCACCTGGGTGGCTCAGTGGGTTAAAGCCTCTGCCTTCAGCTCAGGTCATGATCCCAGGGTCCTGGGATCGAGCCCCACATCGGGCTCTCTGCTCAGCGATGAGCCTGCTTCCCCCTCTCTCTCTCTGCCTGCCTCTCTGCCTACTTGTGATCTCTGTCTGTCAAATAAGTAGATAAAATCTTAAAAAAAATTAAGTACTTAGAAATAATTGTACTAGGGATATGCAAGTCCTAATGGAGAAAATTATACAACTTATGTGAGCTGTATTTAAAAAGGCAAAAATAAAAGAGGAGTTATGCTATGCAAATATACTGGAAATTTTGCTGTTATAAAGATATCAATTCTTCCCTAATTAACCTACAGCATCAATGTAGTTTTAACAAAAATTGCAACAAGTCTTTATTTCTAACACAACAATCTAATTCAAAAATGTATACGGAAAAGCAAAAAGTCAAGAATAACCAAAATATTCCCCAAAAGGAGAATAAGATGGGAGCTTGCCTGACTATATATCAATACATATTATAAAGATATAGTTGTTAAAACACTATATAATTGATACAATAATAGACAAAAAGTCCAACAGAACAGAATAGAGAGCCTAGATATAGATCTACACATATATAGAAACTACATATATGGCAGAATTGGCAAAATAGACCAGTCAGTAAAGGATGGGTTTTTTCCATTGTGTTGGGACTACTGGTTATCTATTCTGCACTATATATATACTTCTTCATACCATACATCAAAATCAATTCTGGGTCAAGCAAATATTTAAATATGAAAAACAGACATACACCAAGCATTTAGAAGACAATATAGGAGTATAGATTTACAAACTTGAAGTAGGAAAAGGATTTCTTCAATAAAACACCAAAAGGCACAAAAATCATATATTATATGATTAGTTACATTAAGATCAAGAACTTTTGTCATCAAAAGAAACAGAAGAAAAGGAGAGGCCAAAATTTGGAAATCTTTGCAACCTATACAACTAAAAAAGTATCAGTAATAAAGTACACTGTAAAAACTTGCACAAAAAGGGGCACCAGGGTGGCTCAGTGGGTTAAGCCTCTGCTGTTGGCTCAGGTCATGATCTCAGGGTCCTGGGATACAGCCCCACATCCGGCTCTCTGCTCAGTGGGGAGACTGCTTATCCCTCTCTCTCTGCCTACTTGTGATCTCTCTCTCTGTCAAATAAATAAGTAAAATCTCAAAAAAAAAAAAAAAACTTCCACAAATCAATAAGAAAAAAACCACATAATAGAAAAACATAATAAAAACTCAGGCACTTTGGAGGAAATATAAAATGGCCCATAAACACATGAATAGATGCTCAATCTCCTTAGTAACAAGGGGAATGTAAGTTAAAACCACACTAAAATAAAATTTCACTCCTACAAACTAGCAAAAATTAAGGAATCTGATAATATCTAATGTCAGAGAGATTAGGGAGCAACAGAAATTCTTGAATACTGTTGGGGGAGGGTGAATTGGTACAATCATATTGGAAGACACTTAGACATTATCTAGTAGTGTTGAAGCTTTGTATACCTTATGATCCAACAATTGCACTTCTATTTATACCCTAGAGAACTTTTTGCATGTGTGTACAAGAATATTCATAGCTTCCTGTTCATAATAGCAAATAATTGGAAATAATTCACATGTCCATCAGTAGAAGAATGAATAAATTCTTGTGTGCTAGATACACATAATGGAGTTGTATACAGAAGTGAAAACAAATGACAGCAACATGCATCAACATGGACAAACCTCAAAATTATCAAATTTAATAAATATATAAATCAAATTTTCAAATAAAATCCATTAACATAAATTTCAAAATATGCAAAGCTAATCAATGTATTATTTAAAAGTATAAACATGTTTAAACTATCACAAAAGAATGACAAATAGGAACATGAAAGTATGCTCAACATCATCAGCTCTCAGAGAAATATAAATCAAAACCACAGCAAGGTACCACTTCATACGCACTAAGATAGCTATAATAAAAAAGACAGATAATACCAAATATTGGTAAGGATGCAGAGAAATTGAAACCCTCACACATAATGTGAAATGACTCAGTCACATTGGACAACATCCTGGCAACCTCACAAGGTCAAATATGGCATTACCATATAACACAGAAATTCCACACCAAGGTACTGAAACACTCTAAAGAGAACTGAAAACAAGTCCACACAAAATATAGTTTGCAAGTGTTCATAGCAGCATTATTCATAATAGTAAAAAAAAAAAAGAAGAAGAAGGAAACAGCCTAAATGCCCTTCAGCAGAGGAATGAATAAATTAAATGTTGTCTATCCATGTAATATTATTAGCAATAAAAAGGAATGAGGTACTAAGACAGACTACAATGTGGCATTACACTAAGTGAAAGAAGCTAGTCACAAAGGCCACATATGATATGATCCCATTTATTTGAAATTCCCCAAATAAGCAAATCTAAATAGACATAAAGTTGATTAATAGTTGCCTAAGGTGGGGACAGAGCAAGTTGGGGAATGGAAAAGTAAGTGTAAAAGGGTACAGGATTTCTTTGGGGGATGATAAAAATGTTCTAAAATTTATTGTGGTGATGGTTGCACAACTCTGAATGTACCCCAAACCATCCAGTTATACACATTAAATGAGTTCATTGCATGGTATGTGAATTATATCTCAAAAAAGCTGTTACAGAGATGCCTGGGTGGCTCAGTCGGTTAAGCCACTGCTTTTGGCTCAGGTCATGATCCCAGGGTCCTGAGATCGAGTCCCACATCAGACTTCTTGCTCGTTAGGGAGCCTGTTTCTCTCTCCGCCTCTGTCTGCCACTCTACTTGCTTGTGCACTCTCTGTCTCTGTCTCTGTCTCTCTCTCTCTCTGACAAATAAATAAATAAATAAAATCTTTTTTAAAAAAGCCGTTATAAAAGATAAAAGAAAATAAGGGCGAAGGTCCTTAAGAGGAAGGTAAACCCGTGAGGTGATGGGTGTGTTAATTAACTTCATGGAGGGAATCCCTTCACGATTCATACATATATGAAATTGTATGGTACATTTTAAATATCTTATAATTTTATTCATCAGTTATACTTCAATAGAGCTGAAAAAAGTAAGGGCAGGAGAATGTAAACATAAAATTCAGAATAATGGTTACCTTTGAGGGGGAAAGAAGGGAATGGAAACAGGGAAGGACCCACAGAACATTTCATGGTAAGATGCTTTTTACCATACTAGATGGTGATATGTGTATGTATGTTGTATCATAATTCTTAGTACATATATATTCAAAATATTTTAATGGCTAATAAGTATATGAAAAACTTGAAACTCTCCAACACTTATCAAACACAATCAGATTTTTGTCTTTTGTCCCATGAAACTGCTAAGGGTTGGCATTTCCATGGTGAAATACATGCTCTCATGCACTGCTTGAGGGTGGTGGTTACACATTGCAGGGGACAATTTGATAATCTGCATCATGAGTCTTAACACATGCATACTCTTTCTCCTCATATTTCCATTTCTAGGAGTATATTTATATCTCTCTCCCCCCGAATCCTTGGCAGGCCCTATGACTTGCTTTGACTAAAGAATGAAGCAGAAGTGATGCACTGGAACATCTAAACCTGAGCCTTTTTTAAAAGGCTTGTCTGGTAGTTTCCTCTTTCTCCCTCTTAGGAGTCAGTCACCATACTGCAAAGAAGCTCAGGTCTCACTATGAAATGATTTAAAACAACAACAACAACAAATGAAGAGCCCTGGAGGAGGTGAGACGGTCTTTCATGATACAGCCCAAGCCAATCTATCAGCTGAGTACAGCCACGTGAGTGACTTCAGCTATAACACATGGACAAGAATTTCCCAGCTGAGCCAAATCAACCCACAGAATAGTGAGACAACATGTCGCCGTTTTAAGCCACTAAGTTTGGGATGGTCTGTAATGCGAAAACAGAACTAAAACAATATCGTAAAGAAATAAGGAAAGATATCAACAAATATTTGTGTATAAGCCTGTTCACATAAGTAATAGCAAAACATTAAAATTAATCTAAATGTCTGTGTTGAATTTCTGCTGTTCCTTTGGCTACTCAGCATTCCATTTCTTTTATTTCTTAAAAGAATCCACAGTTTCTTTTATGAAAACCTCCTTCTTCATTTTTAGTCAATGTGGTTCCAATGAGGTTTCCCTTTGCACCAGGGGTGGACAGATGACTCAGACTCAGTACTGGATCCCCCCAGAGATTGGTTCAGGGATGGGCCATGACTCACACAATATGGTCACAATCAGAGTGAATCTCATATTTGTATAGTTCTACAGGAGAGAGTTCTTTCTTTCAAGACTGTTGATAGTCTAAATTATTGCAGAGGAGAGTTCCTAAGAAACTGCAGGCAATAGAGAATGGAGAGAACCAGGTCTAGATGACATTTTTTAGTTCCTAGATCAAGCAAGCTACTCCCTGGACTTTCTGGGCATGTGTGCCAACAGGAGTCCTTTTTTGGCTTACCCCAGTTAGATTGAGTTTTCTGTCTCTTGCAACCAAGATTCCTAATCAATAGAAGGCTTGTCTTAGAGAAAGTTTGTTTGCAGAAGGGGCAGACATCCATTCAAAAAAGAAAGGAAGCAAAGGAAGAGGAAGGTCTTATGGGCATCATGAGACCTGGACAGTTACCAAGCCACAGACCTCTGCATTTCTCATGGTCTCTATTTTACATGCATCTACAGCATTTCTTTCTGTTTTATAGCCAGCTTCCTTTGCCCCCTCCATACAGACTTCATTGTAATAACCTCAATATCTAGAGTTTATATTACCTATAAATCCAAATCCATAAACATAACAGATAAAATTTTAGTAGCCAATGTCAAATTCTCAAAGGGAAAATCTGATGGACTCAGCTTTGGCTGAATATATACCTGTGGTCTAATCAGCCATGCCCAAAGGCAATGATCATGAAATCTCTAGGTGTTGTTTTTATTTTTGGAGCTGTTAGCTGAACAAGTACCCTAAAGAAAGATGCAGGCAAAAAGTAAATGATATGCATATCCAAAACAGTAGGAGGTGAGGGAAGAATGTGTAATCAAGGAGTGATATACTATGGGACAGTAAGCCGTCACCAGAACCATGTTTTCAAAAAGCGCTTAACAACCTTCAACAAATGGTGCTGTGACAACTAGATTTCCACATGCAAAAGAACGAAGCTGGAGCCTTACCTCATAGCACATACAAAAATTAACTCAAAATGGATAAAAGAGCTAAGTATAAGCATTAAAACTATAAAATTCTTAGAGGCAAACATAGGTGTGAATCTCCATGATCTTGGATTTAACAAGACTTTGTTAGATATGACACCAAAAGCATAAGCAACAAAAGAAAAAAAAATAAATTAATTGGACTTCATAAAAATGAAAACTTTTTGTGTGTCAAATGACACTATCACGTGAGTGAAAAGACAACCTACAAAATTGAAGAAAATATTTGTAAGTTGTATATCTAATAAGGATTTGCTATCCAGGATATATAAAGAAGTTCTCTAAACCAACAATTAAAAAAAAAAAGATCCAATTTAAAAATGGGGAAAGGGCTTGGATAGACATTTCTTTTTTTTTTTTTTCTTTTTTTTTTTCTTTTTTTTTTTTTAAGATTTTATTTATTTGAGAGAGAGAGCATGAGAGGAGAGAGGTCAGAGGGAGAAGCAGACTCCCCGCCAAGCAGGGAGCCCAATGTGGGACTCGATCCCGGGACTCCAGGATCACGACCTGAGCCGAAGGCAGTCGTCCAACCAACTGAGCCACCCAGGCACCCGAATAGACATTTCTTTAAAGAAGATATTCAAATTGCCAACAGATACATGAAAAGATGCTCAATGTTATGACTCATCAAGGAAGTGCCTATCAAAATCATAATGAGATATCATTTAATTTCCTTAAAATTCTTATGATAAACCATATGTGTAAAACTTCATTAGGCAGTTGCTTCTTAGATATGACACCAAAAGTACAAGTGACAAAAGGAAAAATAAAATATACAATCAGAAAGGGAAAAGAAAACCCACACAACAAGAGATAATATTGCATCTGCATATAGAATACATGAAGAGCTCTTACAACGCAACAATAAAGAGAAAATAACCCAATTATTAAAATGGGCAAAGGACTTAGATGGATATTTCTCCAAAGAAAACATATGAATGTCTTCTTCTGTAAAATGTGGAGAAAGACCTCTTACTAGGATGGCTAAAATTAAAACACAGACAATAAAAGTTGTTGACAAGGATGTAGAGAAACTGTGTCCCTTATACATTGCTGATGGGAATGTAAAATGGCATAGCCATTGTGGAAAACATTTCTGCAGTTCCTCAAAAAGTTGAATACTGCATTACCATATGACGCAGGAATCCCACTCCTAGGTAGATACACAGAACTGAAAACATGTCCACACAGAAACCTATACATAAACGTTCAGAGCAGTGTTATTCATACAGTCAAAAATAGAATGAATCCAAGTGTCCATCAACTGTTTAACAGATTTTTTTAAATGTGGTACATTCATAGAATTGAATATTCATGAGCAATAAAACAGAGTGAAGTGCTGATACATGCTATCCCATGAATGAATCTTGAAAACATTATCCTAAGTGAAAGAAGCCAGACACAAGATACCACATACTGTAACGATTTCATTTGTAGGAAATACCCAGAAGAGGCGATCTATAGAAACAGAAAGTAAATTAGAGTTTTCCAGATGCTGTGAGAGGGGAGACTGGATAGTGATTGCTAAGGGCTCCGGAGTTCCTTCTTGAGGTGATGAAAATGTGCTGAAATTACATAGTGGTAATGTTTACACAACTCTAAATATATAAAAAATACTGAATTGTATATTTTAAAGGATACATTTATGATACATGGGTTATATCTCAATAAAGCTGTCACTTTTTAAATGTCCATACTGATTTTTTCATCGTTTTAAACTATAAAACTAATATATGCTTTTGGAAAATATCATATGTTCAAGAGTTTATAACACAAAAAAAGAATCCAACAGTAAGTTCCCAAAAGGAAGCCACAAGTAATTGGGGGAGGCATATGCTGATAGGGTTATTTCTCTAAACATTAATTTTTTTACAAAATTGTACATTTTTACACTGTTACCTACTGTACAATTTACATTTTGTAACTTAATTTTTCCACTTAGCTTATACCAAAATGTCATTCTTAAGTCAGTAAATAGAACTCTACTTCCTTTTTAATTGTTATGTAGTATAACGCTGCATGAATACAACGATTTATTTGATTGCTTCTGTACAGATATACATTAGAGTTGCTTCCAGTTTTCCTTTATTATAAACAATTCTCCAGTGGGTATCCTTCATAAGTAATTTTTATAAAAATAAAGTTTAAAAAAAAGATAAAAAAAAATTTTCATGTGGATAGAAGTCAGAGCAAACTACAGATGTCTTTTTTGGTACAAAATGGATAATGGATATCTACTGTTTTGACTTGCCTACTTCCATTCCCTCATCTTTCTGTAACAGATCCCATTTTTCTTTGGGGAATTGCCTCTCCCTATTCCATGTGGTTCTGGTGGGGCTGCAAATCCAAGTGGCCTGCTACTTGGGCCACAGTAATCGATCCAACAAGACCTGTTGACCCAAGCAAAGCTATCAGATTCCTTCCATGGGATTTTACACATGGAGGTGGAAAAGAGAGGACCTTTCTTTGCCTGGGGGTGATTCCCTGAGACATAGGAACATAGAACTCTCTAAAGCCAGACTACCTCTTCCTTACTCCCTGCAGGGAGCCCACTTAGAGGCAGAAAAATAAGTGAGAACTGCACTGCACAGAGAGAAAGGGATGGAGACTGAGCTAACGACATCATTCCAGTTACCGGATTCAACCGTGTCTGAAGTAATAGTCATCCCTGGACTTCCCAGTTATATACTAAATTCTCTATTTTCAAGTAATGGAAAGCCTTAGTGGTTTAGCACATTATTCGGCATCTTTTCATGTCTGATGTCAGAGCCAGATTTCTGATTGGAGGGCTAGTTAATCCAGTTGTCTAGTGATGCTAGAAGAGAAATACCCCCGGTCCTCAGATATATGTAGTCAGCACAATCCACACAACCCCTAGGCCCCTACAACTGTTTGGCTAGATGGGTTCCCTGGTTTCCTAGCAACCAAGTTCCCCTTCCCTTTCCTTAAACACTTATACCTTTTGTGACATCTCCTTTTAAGGCTACTTCTATTTTATTTTTTTAAGTTTTTTTTTTTTTTTAATTCACTTGAGAGAGAGAGAGAGCACAAGCAGTGGGGAGGGGCAGAAGAAGAGGGAAAATCAGGCTCCCCACTGAATAGGGAGCCGGACATGGGGCTCAATCCCAGGACCCTGGAATCATGACCCGAGCCCAAGGCAGACACTTAATCCACTGAGCCACCAGGCGCCGCTTTTTAATGTGTGCATTTGGGAGACAGAAAAGAAGGCACGGAAATACACACAGTGTAATTTACTCAGGTCTTGAGACCTGAGACTGTACGTGAGGGGTGGCCTAGCTTATAGATTCACTGGCAGATAAAAACAACAAGAGATTTTGCTTTACTGTTAAAATTCTAGTTTGCTTATACCTAATTACTTTTGTAAGAATAATAGTACCTATTTTAATCAGCTCAGGATGCCATAACAAGATACCATGGACTGGATGGCGTAAGCAACAGAAAATTATTTTTCATGGTTCTAGAGACTAGAAAACTGAGATCAGGGGACCGGCTGGCCAGGTTCTGGTAAGGACTCTTCTTGGTCTGCAAAAAGCCACCTTCTTACTGTGGCCTCTCATGTCCTTTCTTCTTTCTGTGTGTGAAGATGGATGGGGTGGAGGATCTCTTCTTACTCCTCTAAAAAGGCCACCAATTTTATCATGAAGACCTCATCCTCATGATCTAATCTAACTCTATTACTTCCCAAAGGCTCCATCTCTAAATACCATCACATTGGTGGTTAGGGCTTCCACATATGAATTTGGTGGGGAGGGAACATAAACATCCTGTCCACAACAGCATCAGAATATCATTGAAATATTTTTTATATTTTTAATTCATGACATTCACAACAACCATGTAATAGGGGAGGCTACATTTATATCACATGATGCAATCCAAGGACACCTTAAGGGACTTGTCCAGAGTCACATGGTGTTCCCCTCACCTATGGACTAATTCATTTGTCTCCTGGCCTAGAGGCTTCTGATAACTTTCTCAGCTATGTGCAATGTCCTATTAGACACAGCAATGCTAGGACTGCACGGTGTTTATGCTACTTTTATTTGCAGTACACAAGGCTAATAAACAGGTAAGTACTGTAATAAATGTGGCTACACAGTGTGCATGTCTTTACAAGACAGTAGCAGACTGCAGTGTCAAGACTGATGTTATTCTCATTCTGTGACATGGACTGCACTGGAACTTCTGTCCATCCAGTCTCTCACCCAGAGTCTGAGTCACCCTTGATCCCAGACTCTTGGCCTCACCCACTCCATCAATTCATCACCAAGGTTCTACTTTCAAAACAGGAGTGAGATCTACTCCCTCTTGCCATCTCCAGCATCACCCAATTCTTGCAAGATGATCCTAGCTGGTTTCTCTGCTTCTTCCCCTCCTTGCTAGCTTTGCCAATAACGATGAGTACCCAGTTAAACTGGGGCAACTGATAACGATTTCAGATAAACAATGAACACTCTTTAGTATAAGCACGTCCCACACAATATTTGGGACATGCCTATCTGTTGTTAATTGGAATTTCAAATTTAACGGGGTATCATGAATTTTAATTTGCTCACGCTCACAACCCTGCCTCTTGTCTGCCTCCAGTCCTCCCAGTTAGTAGAGTAAGTTTCTGAGAACACCAAACTGATCACGTCACTCCCACATTTCAACTATTCAATATTGTGTCATTACTCTTAGGAAAAAAACCAATTCCTTGACAGTAAGTCCTGCAGGATCCATTCTTGAAGGTAGTTTAGGTTCTGGAACCAAACTCCCTGGAGGCTTGTCTTAAATATCTCCCTTAACGGAACCCTCCCAACACCCAGACCCTTACTGAGTAACTCCTATGGTCCCTCATTGGGTCCTTTACTATCATACTTCCGCGGACCACTTACTCCACACCCCTCCTGGCTCCAGCGGACCTCTACTGGAGTAACATGCCTTACCGCTTGCCTGCCACTAGCGGAGGAGCAAGGACTCCTCCAATTGGTGGCTTTGAGACAAACAACTGGGCATGCGTGGCCCTCACGACTGGAGAGGATGTCTGGACTCCTCTACGCCTGCCGGGTAGGTTTGATGGAACAGGCTCAGCCCCATGCGTCGAGGTTTAGGGGAGAAGGGTGACATGTCCAGTGCTGGAGGGAAACATTAACAAGCCTGGCTGGCCATACCTCAGCTGTGTTCTTTTGATCAACAATGAAGATGATATTTTTATCCCCATCTCCTTTACTTCCGTGTGTCTCGGTTTCTAAACCAAGGTGAGGTGTGTGTGTATGGGAGGAGGTCAGCGTCTTAATTCCTAGCCTCCTAAACCCTCAGTAGTAGTCACTACAATTTGTATTTACATGTTTATTTATGTTTGTTTACCTGTTTTTTAATATGTAGAGACCATGTCTATTTCGTTGACTGTTGCATCCCCAGTGCTGACTACACTGCTAGACACAGATTTCTATCTTCTCCATGTCAGGACGACTGAATAAATAAATGAGACTTGTTGCCTACCACGGTGCTGCCACCCCAGTCACTCTGAGCAGCATTAAGCCCAGTCTTGGGATGGCAGTTGAGTGCTAACTCTGATCACTTGGTAATAGGTGTTTGGAGCTCCCTCTGTGACCATGCCCACGCTCATCATGAATTTGCACACATGTCAGAATGGGCATTGTAGGACAGCTTGCACAGATTTGTCCACCTTGGTTTAGAAACATCTAGGAACATGTTGTCACCATCAGATCTACTTGCTTAGAGCAATGCCAGTCTGGGTGAGATTTGAGCTACTCTTCTCTTGTGGACACAGATTTGGGTATTACTCACCTCCTGCTGGTCTCATCCTATAGCTGAGCGAGTCCTGCAAGTGGAACCCTAGTCCAGTTGTTTCTGGCTTTCT
Organism: Taxidea taxus jeffersonii; assembly: GCA_003697995.1. Classification (NCBI taxonomy): domain Eukaryota; kingdom Metazoa; phylum Chordata; class Mammalia; order Carnivora; family Mustelidae; genus Taxidea; species Taxidea taxus. The sequence continues at coordinate 13,865 of RCUC01112158.1, read as the reverse complement.
CTGCTTTCCCTCTGGGTCCAGTGTAGGCCCAATAGACTGTGCCTATATGAATTATGGAGATGGTTTCACAGCCCATAAACCTTGCTGCAATAGGAGGTAACAGAGTGCAAACTGGCTTTGGCTGAGGCAGAGTGCAAGCAGTAGTTTTCATGAGAGAGCCAATTTAGCTGTAATTCAAAGACTTTCTTCTAACACTTGGAGTTCTGCCTAAGGGAAATCCTTAGTGTGACCGTGACCCTGAAGTTGGTGATTTTCTAACAAATATTTGTTAAATACCTTCTACTTGAGAGTAGCTTCATATGCACCTTTAACAGAAGTGAACACAACTATGGAATAACAACAGTAATAATAACTAAACATTCTATATCACTTATAATGGGCCAGACACAGTCTTTACCTGTATTAACTCATTTCATTCTCACAACAGCCCCCCCAAGAAAGTGCCATTATTATCCCCACTTCATAGATAAGAAACTGAGCCACAAAGAGGTTAAATAATTTGTCTAGGTCATGACGCTAACTAGTTAGTGATGGAACAGGCCTTCAAACCAAGCAGTCTGTCTCGACTGAACAGTCTCTTAACCATACCTCTCTATACCATATGCTTCCTAGCATGTGGATGACTATTTAAATAATGAGTGCATTTCTACCTATCAGTTTATTTAATGAGCTTGGGGTGAAGGGTTCCCTGTACCTCTCAGAAGACAAGTATCTTGCTGCATTGAGGGTGATTCTATTATTTAAAGATCTTACTGTTGAAGCCCTAACACAAGCTAGCTAGTTCATCTGCAGAAATAGTGATCTGTTCCCGTGTTAGGGTAAAAATGACAGCATTGGCTTTTAAAGATGGCATGTTGGCATCCAACACAGCCACATCCTAAGGAAATGTTCCAGGGCAATTTTAACTATATGCAATTTATGTCTTAAATCCTGGGTTTAGAACTGAATTTCCATTTAAGATGCTCATGTGCCAAGTACTGGACATATAAACCCAGTCATTATCTCTGCTTTCATTTATACTCTTAGCCCCTTCTTCCTTGCTGACAAAACTCCAGTTTTTGTTCTGTGATGTATCCAGCCTCTGCTGATCAATCATTATTGGTCTCTGTTAATCACAGCAATTCTTTTCCTCAGTTTCCCAGCCTCTCTCTACAGTAAGGTTGCATGATTTCATTCTGGCCAATGAGATAAAAAGCTATAAAGCTAAGTATACTGCAAAACTGCTGTAAAGCCATGACTTTCCTAATAAAGGGAAATAGACATAGCTTGAGCCATACTTCCCCATTCTTTCTGCATTGATTGCAGATATGATGGCTGGAATAATGGCAACAATGAGAGAAAATCATAGAGACAAGAAAAAATTAATAGAGATACCATCCCTAATATCACTGAGTAGTGAAACAATATCAGCAACTGCCTAGCACCAAACTTCGTTATGTGAAAAATACAGATACTGAATTCTCTACATTCCCTTAACTTGTAGCCAGAAACATTCCTTTACTGATACACCTGCTCTGATGGAGATTACCATTCAGTCGGGCACATAGACATCAATTAAATGTAGCATATGGATACTAATCTACTAAGTAGTGGATCTGTATGGACCTGTATGTCTGCTTCCTCCCTTCCTCCAGGCCTTGGCTTAGGAGAAACAGGGTACAAACCCAGTCTCAGGGACCCATTGAAATAATCTTTTTCCTACCTTCTCCATATCTCTCTTCACCCACCACATGCTAACCTAGGCAATCCTTAGCTCATTCTGAAGGTAGGAGGCCTGCTGATCATTCTGTATTCTTCCAAATTTATTGCCTTTGCCAGGCCCTTCTAGGCAGGGCCTAAACTTTTAAATCTCAAAATCCCAGAAAAGATTCCTTTTTCTGAGAGGTCTCCTCTCTCCCTGAGACATAAAGTATCCATTAATAGTTGCAAATGTTATCCTGCCACCTAATTACACAAAGAATATATAATTACCAACTGAATGAGTGCAAAGTGAATGATTCAGTGAGAGAACATAACAAGGGGATCTGACTCAGTTTTGATGAGGGGCTCAGAGAAGGCCATTCATATTACGTTTGAAATATATCTAGAGTCTGATCACTTTTCCTCACCCTCTACCATCTCAGTCCCACCGAGTATCATCTCTCACCTGTATGTATCCTGCAGGCTCCTGGCTCCTACTCTTATCTCTGCTGCACAGAAGCCAGAGGGCGTCTTCAAAGACAAAAATAAAATCATGTTACTTGTGGGCAGTAGTTCCCCTTATCACTTGCGGAGGGGGATCCAGAGTCCTTACCCTGGCCTAAAGGCCCTCTATGGTCTGCGGCCCTTTCCCTGTCTCTTGAAGACCTCATTTCCCTTACTCCCTTCTTTGTTGCTCACCCTGCTGCAGCCAGACTGGCCTCCTTGCTCTTCGTGGGACAAGTCAAGAGCACTCCCACTTGCAGGGCCTCTGTACCCGCTTTGCATTCTCTCAATCCTTCCAGTCTCTGCTCAGATATCCCGTAAGCAGGAAAACTTTCCTATCCACCTGTCTAAAGTTAACAATCCCATCCCCACCTTGGCTTCTTCCTTCTTACTGTGCTTTGTAGTCTTAACACATCTAGCCTCCTGACAGATTGCATATTTTCACATTTATTTTATGCCTCCCTGCCTAGACTATCCACTTATGAGAGGAGGAACTTTTTCTCTTTACCCAGAAGATTGCCTGGTACTTAGGAGGTGACATATATATGAAGTGACCTTTGAACAGAGAACTAAAGGGTGAGGAGGAGGATGAAAGAAGTTGGGGCGGGGGAGGGGGACTATTTCACGAAGAAGGCAACACTTATGCAAAGGTCCTGAGGTGAAGACAACTATAGATGAATTAAGAGGTCATTGTGGCAGAGAATGAGTGAGAGAATGAGAACAGAGTGAGGTAGGAAGTAGTATACAGCAAAGGGATGGTAAGAGGCAGCAACTAGATCATAATGGCCTCCCAGGTAATGGCTAGGAGCAATGAGAGGCCAGGAAAAGATAGTAAGCTGGGCGGGTAGATGGTAAAATCAGAGCTGCTTTTTGAAAGCTCATTCTGGATATGCTGGGGAGGGAATAAGGGAAGGGACAAGAAGAATGAGGGAGAGATTCTATACAATATCCTGGAGAGAGAAGATGGTGGCTGAGAACCTTTGATTCTCACTACTAACATGCTCTTTAAGCACAACTCTCCAAGAAGGTATCTACTATTTCACAAGAATCTCTGCATTGAAAAACAGAAAATAAATGTCTGCAGAGGTACCAGATATTATAATCATTTTGATAGCAGCAAAATGACATTTTATGAATGAAAGGATATCTAAGGGATGCCAATAATCTACTAAGTAGTGCAAATAAGTATGTTTCATGTGAATATATAAATATTCATAAAAACTGCTATACCTTGGATGACCTCTGCATGAGGATGAATTTTCTTGATTTGCACCTTTGATCTTCTAGTTAAAATGTCTATTTATTCTGACTTCTAAAACCTACTTAAAGGTAACATATTCATTATCCACAAACAGAGACCTTATACAATTTTATTTCTATATAACTGTGCATCACAGGACCTTCTGATCTCTGATAGTTTTGCTTACCTCTGTGAATTAGATGACCACAGTGTCCAAGGCATTCTACCATCTGATCTTAGTGAATATTTTTATCTTTTTCTGTTCTACCATATCCCTTATCCCATGAGCCATCTGCTGAGGCTGGTAGGTCTGCCCCTATATTCAACTTTCCTACTTCTGGGATTTTGCTTATGTCTTTTGATCCTACTGAATGTCCTCCTACTGCTCTCTTTCTATTTGTATCATTTCCATCCTTCAGGGTGCACAGAAGTTCCAAAGCTTCTACAAAGCCTTCCCTGACCTGATCAAGCCTCACTGGTCTCCCCTATACCTCTGAGGAATCCTGTCCCAAGTTCCCCAGTTGAGCAAATACTTCCCCAGGGCAACTCATTTTTTTTCCTCACACAACTGAACAAAATTCTTAGTTCATAACCCACTATTATCATTGCTCCATGGAATAATCCTTATTTTATATTGTATTTTATTATTTGTTTTATTAAAAACATTTTCTTCTTTATCTTCCTGTCCCAGTCCCAGTATTCACCAGTATTATACTCTATATCTCACCCTGCTTGTTACTCTCCTGCCTCTTCTTGTTTTTAAGATTTCTCCTATGTCAATATATGTGTATGTGAATCTAGTTTATTTCTTATACCAGCTGAATAGTTTTTGCTTTTTTGTCTTGCTTAGATTACATTTTATTTCTCTTCTTTCACTGAAGGGCATTGAAGCTGTTTAAAGTTTTTGTTATGAAAAATTCTGGGATGAAAATTTTTGTTTAGCTCTCAATTGTATGCCTATTTATTCCTTTTTTCAACAACTATTTCAGCTATTTATCTGGTGCCTACTGTATGCTATGTACAATGAGGTGTTAGGCATACAGCCAGAACAAAAACAGACAAAGTCCCCTCCTTTATTTTAGCAGGAGAGATAATAAATAGACAAATATGTTTGTCCAGTATAATGCTAGATTATGGTAAGTGCAAAGAAGAAAATAAATTAGGATAAAAAGACAGAGAGCAATGAAGGACACTATTTCAGATAGAGTGGTCAGGAAAGGGCTCTCTAGGAATGTAATGACTTTTGATAGAGACTTGATAAAATAAGAGTAGTCCATGCTGGTATCTGGAAAAAGAGCTTTCCAGGCAGAAGGACCAGGGAGTACAAAGGCCTTGAGGTGGGACTATGTGAGACATATTCCAGGAACATCAGTGGGTAGGGCTAATAGGGAGGGAGTGGGGGACAATGAGATTACAGGGCTAGGCCAAAGCTGAATCCGATGGAACCCTATAGGCCACAATAAGGACTTTAGCTTCCATTCTAGGTGAAATGAGAAGGATTTTGAGGAAAAGAATGACAAGATCCAACTTATTTTTTAAAAAGATACCACTGGTAGGGGTGCCTGGGTGGCTCAGTCAGTTAAGGGTCTGACTTCATCTCAGGTCACGATCCCAGGGTCCTGGGATCAAGCCCCATGTTGGGCTCCCTACTCAGTGTAGAGTCTGCTTGTCCCTCTCCCTCTGCCATTTACCTGCTCATGCACATGCTCCCTCTTAAATAAATAAAAATATTTAAAATATAAATAAATAAAAAGGTGCCACTGGCATCTGAGTGGAGAGCATGCTATAGCAGAGTAAGAGAGGGAAGTCCAGTTAGGAGGTCATTGTTTGGTGCTAGGCAGAGATGACAGTAGTTGGACTAGGTGGTAGTTGCTTGAAAAAGTTAAATTTACAAAGTGGTGGTGGGGAGAGGGGATAGGACTACCAAAGCATATTTTGAAGGTAGAGCCAATAAGATTTGCAAGTGGATTGAATGTGAGCTGTGAGAGGAAGAGAAGAATTAAGAGTGACCGCAAGAATTGTCACCTAGGCAGCTGGAAGGATGAAGTTGCCATTTCCTGGATGGGGAGCAGGTTTCAAGGACAGATCTATAGTTTTATTTTAAATTTTTTTTAAAGATTTTTACTTATTTGACAGACAGAGATCACAAGTAGGCAGAGAGAGAGACAGAGAGGGATCCCAGGACCCTGGTATCATGACCTGAGCCGAAGGCAGAGGCTTAACAAACTAAGCCACCTAGGCACCCCTATTTTAATCTTTTAAGTCTGAAATATTATTTGGATATCCAAGTGGTAGCTGTCAAGTAGCTGACTTCTGGAGTTTGGGGTCAATGTCTGTGCTAGAGATAAAGTTGGGAAGTCATCCTGGTATACGTAATCCTTAAAGCAGAGATCACCTAGAGAGTGAGTGCAGATTGAGAAGAGAACAGGTCAAGGGACAGGGTAACATAGAGTCTGTAAAGGCTATGGGAACCAGCAAGGAAAGTGAGAAGTAGAGGCCATGGGACAGAAGAATCAAGCAAGAGAGAAGTATCCCTGGGCCACTGAAGAAAAGGTTTCAAGAAGAAGAAAACCATCAATTGTTTCAAACAATGTTGACTGATGGACCCAGTCAGGGGAAGACTGATGATTATAAACAATTCTCTGGAGAAATCTTGCTGTAAAAGAGAGCATAAAAATGGAGCAAAATATGGAGGCAAATGTGTAACAGAGGAAAGTTTTCCTTCACTTTTTTCCTCCTTTCTCCTCTTCTGCCTTCTCCTTCATCTTTTCCTCCTCTTCCACATCCTTCTACGTGAGGACTACAACTGCGTGCTGATGTGACTGATCCAACAGGGAGAGAAAACTGATGGTGCAGGAAAAGAGAAGACAATCCAGGAGCAAACATCCTGAGGAGGCAAGAGGCATGGGAGAAGTTAGTTCTGGGAAGGGAGGTAGGCAGAGGACATGGGCACCCTTATGGGCAAGTTGCTAGATCTGATGAGGGGAACATGTGGAAATTGTTTGCTTCCACTCTCTCAGTTCAGTAAGAAGTGAGGTCATCAGCTGAATGTGAGGAAGGAAGAGAAAATATTAGAGAAGTTAAGCAGGAGAGAGATGGACCTAGGGAATATGGTAGGATTACCAGGAGCACTGGACACTGACCTGATCTGTAGCCCGGTAGGATGGGTGTATGAGAGTTTGTATGTGGCACATACATAGGAGAGGATTTGTGAGACTGTACCATGTACCTTCACATGCAAATCCACCAGACACCAACTGTTCTCCAGAATGGTTGCACTAGTTGTGCATAGTGTTTTGTTTCTCTATAGCCACACAAGAACTTTACAGGATCCAGATTTTTAATTGTTGCACACTTTTGGGAGAAAAGTAGTTCTCTATATAGTTTTCATTTTTCTGTTTAAGGAAGTTGAGCATCTCTTCCCACACTTTTTGTCCTTTCCTATTACCCCTCTGTGAAATGCTTATTTCTATCTGCCCTAATCTGGGTTCTCCTAAAAGCAGACTTACAGACAAGGACTTGAGTGCATGTCATTTATTCAGAAGCGCAAGTGAAGGAGTAAGAACAATGAGACAAGGGAGAAAAAAAAAAAAGTAGGTTATAAGTAGGTTACTGTTATGGGCAACCAGACTGTGTCTTTTTTTTTAAGATTTTATTTATTTATTTGACAGAAAGAGAGAGACAACAAGAGAGGGAATACAAGCAGAGGGAGTGGGAGAGGGAGAAGCAGGATTCCCCCTAGATCGAGAGCCCAATGTGGAACTCGATCCACGGACTCTGAGATTATGACCTGAGCCAAAGGCAGACGCTTAATGACTGAGCCACCTAGGCACCCCCAGACTCAGTCTTGATGGGGACTCTCTGAGGAACTGTGCCAAACATTCTCAGAATTATTCCACCAAGAAATGGAGAAACTGAGTTATTTATACACCACCCCTGGTCCTTACTTTTTGAGGGTTGCTCCTGGGAGGTTTCAACCACCAGTACTTCCAATTTGCACTGCACCTAAATGAAAGGTGTCCTGCAGTACCTCCAGAGAACCATCTTCCTTCTACCAGGTTATGGTGGTGCTATATACAACATTTTTTAAAGCCAGTACCGTTTGTGGACTCTCTGTCAAAACTACCAATTCTTATTTCATACTTGCAATGTCCTACTTAGGATTAAGATTCATTTTCATTTCCTATCAATAGGTCTCCTTTTGCTGTAGGTTGTTCTGTTTGTGAATATTCTCTCACAGTACTTATTTTTCTTAAATTGTTCCATGATTTTTGGCTGTGGGCTTATCTTCAGTCCTTTGAGACCATTAACCACCTCTGCTTCTGAGGTCTAACAGGAAGATATAGGAAAAGCCAAGGCCAGGTAGGTGTAGGGAATGAGTGAGACACAACTCACAGGTGAGTGAACTTTCTACTGATGGTCAAGCTTAAAACACTGAATTTTCCTCTGGGTACCTCTCAGAATATTGTACTCTCCCATCATCCCAAGTGCAAGTGTCCTTGTGGGACAGCCAGCCAATTTGGCCCATAGTGACAGTCACCATCCCAATCAAATTCTCTCTTAATCTCTCAACTCTGACTACCCAATGCCTCATTCCCACCTAACAAAGACTTCTTCTCCCCGCCAAAAAAAATCCCAAAATCCTTCAGTCATTCCTTATGTCATGGTTCTCACACTCCTGATCACTTGCCAATGGTAATCTTCTAATTGTCACTTAAGTTGTGGTATCCAGACCAGAATATAATGCTCTGGGTGTTCATAATAACATTTGGTCAGGTGAATATCAAGGTTGTAAAAATTCTTTATTGTTTTTATTCAAACCCAGAAGTTTTCATTGAAATAGTTTAACTGTTAAGCTTCTGAGAGGAAATCATAAGATGTGAGAAAATCATCCTAGCAAGGGAGAATGAGATTGTTCTAATCACAGAATGGACAATAAGGAAAACAGGATAAATAAAAGAGTACTATTAAGCACTCTTCTTAGGCATGTGTATCATTATCAGCCATACCTGAGACGGAGAAATCACAGAGACTAAGGAGAAGACACAAGGAGATGCAAATAAATAAATAAGAAAGAACAAAGGGTATGGGTTGATTAATGGGGAGAAGGAAGATTCTGGAGTTTCGGAAAATAAAAAAAGAATTAGATTCAGAAATGGGAAGCCCTGAGGGGGGGAAAAAGGAAAAATTCATGAAATTTTCCCCATTTATTTCTGAGAGCAACTTAAAAATGAAAAAACAATGGGTTATCTTTTTAGGTGAATGACATTCATAATATAAATTATTTGCATACTGCTGCCCAGCCTTCGCTTTCTGACAATTACTTCTAAAAACGATATGATAGGGACATTTGCATGAAAAAGTATTTAGAGGAATGTCTGCAACTAAATCAGGGAATGTGTTTTTGGCAGATAAAACAAACTAATTTTGAAATTTAAGAATATTTTCATTCTCAAGTATTGGAGAAGATAAAATGAAAATTTTCGGTAGGAAATGGGAAGAATTTAACTGTTTGCTAATTCATACTAATGCCTCTTGTGGATCCAAATTTCAAAGCATAGTGGCTTATATGTGTTTGTGGAATGAGTGAAGGAAAGAATGAATAAGTAAGTGAAAAATACGATGAAAGGAAGAAGGGGAAGAGGAAAGAGGGAAGGAAGAAGGAAAGAGTGTTGTAATACTATTAGAATTCAGGGCATCGGTGCCATTTGAACTCCTTCAGGAGTTTCCTGGCTAAATTGGGGTGGTGTAGATGACTTACAAATGAATCACTCGCACTCTGACTTTCTCTTTCTTTTAGTCTTTACTTTCTGGAGCTCATGAATGAAGTCAGTATTTGCAAATATATCTAATTGATAGTGATGATAGTGATGATGACAATATCAGATACCACTCCTTCTTCCACTCCTTTATCAGAATTCCCTGAAAAAGTTAATTGATGTGTTCTCCTCTCCTCCATTCACATTCTCCACTTCCTTTCCTCCTCTTCTCTCATGAAGTCACTGCAGCCAGGCACCATCCCCCCTCCCCCAAACCACTGCCCAAGAGAGTAGGGCAACCAATGGCCAGGTTTAAACCCTCATCTCTGATCTGTCAGCAGCAGTGACATCTGATGGAGCATCCTGCTCTAGAAATACTCTCTCCTTCTGACTCCCAGAAGTCTGCATTAGCAGGGGTTCTTCCTCACCTGGCTGCTCCTCCTGGGACATCTTTCCTGTTTCCTCCTTATCACCCTCATCACCAAACTGCCCCAGGGCTCCTTAGACTTGTTTTTGTATCAATATTTGTTTCTACCTATATGTTGGCTTCCTGTTTTTCATCTGATTCTCCCTAGAGAGTGTTAAAAATGAAAAAGCTGTGCATGTTGTAGTAGGTAAAATAATGGCTCCTCCTCCCCCTGAAAGATGCCCACGTCCTAATCCCCAGAACCTATAAATATGTTATTGCTTTGGATGGAATTATGTTCTCCAAACACACAAAAATCCTTAAGTTGAAGCCCTAATTCCCATTATGGCTGTATTTGGAGACAAGGTAAATTAAGTTAAATAAGGTAATTAAGGCTAAATAGAGTCATGACGGAGAGCCCTGATCTGACAGGATTAGATGCTAACCTTTATAAGAGGTGGTGTCCTCTCAAGGTTTGCTCTCTCAGATGGTTTGCTCTCTCAGCCATGTTAGGACACCATGAGAAGGCAGCTGCTTGCAAAACAAGAAAGAGAACTCTTAGCAGGAACCAAATCAACCAGTTCCTTACTCTTGGACTTCCCAGCCTCTAGAATTTCTATGTTAAAGCCACCCAGTCTATGGTGTTTTGTTCTAGCAGCCCAAGCAGACTAATACAATCACTTTACATGGCAAAAGGGACTTGACAGGTATAATTAAGCATCTTGAGATGCGCAGATTGTTCTGGATTCCAGAAATGGGTGCAATGTAATAACAAAGGACCTTCTATGGGGGAAGTAGGAGGGTCAGAGTCAGAGAAGATGTGATGGTAGAAGCAGAAATCAGAGATAGATTTGAAGATGTGTTCCTGGCTTTCAAGGTGGAGGAAGAGGCCACAAGCCAAGGAATGCAGGTGGCCTCTTGAAGCTGTGAAAGACAAGGAAAGGGATTCTCTCCTAAAGCTTCCAGAAGGAATGCAGCTCTGCTGACACCTCAGATTAGCCCACAGAAGACCTATTTCAAACTTCTAATCTCCAGAATTGTAAGTTCACAAAAATAAATTTGTGTTTTTTAAGTCCTTGAGTTTGGCAATTTGTTACAGCACCAGTAGGAAAAACTAATACTACACCAGAATGTTTTGAAGTGAAATATACTGATTCCTGAATCTTTTTTGGATATGTATCAAAGATATGAGACAGGTCTACCGGACAGACAGAGGGATAGCTAGGTGCAGAGATGTGTGATGAAGCACGCACAGCAAAACGTGAATGGTAGAATCAAGGTGGTGGGGACACGAGTGCTAACTTAAAATTCTTTCAGCTCTTCTGTATGTCTGAAATTACAAAAATAAAAAATGTTAGGGAAAAACAAAAAAAAATTAGGTAAATATTGTAATTTTTCCACAATTTGTTATTTGGCTTCCAGAAAAGAAAAATACATGCCTTCTCCTTGCCTCTTCCCTCACAAAGGCCTTGAATTTCTCTGGAAGTTTTGTTTCTACCTATTAAACTGCTTAGTCCCGCTGGCGACTAAGTGCATGTATTTTAGAAAGGGCTGGAACACAGCAAAGGTAATTAGACCCTGTGGAGACTAAAGACTTAACCTTGACATCAATAGCAACAGGCAGTCATCAACTGGGTTAAGTAGCCTAAGGAAAAAAAGCATATAACCCCAGGGGATGCTAATACATGGGCTTGCAACTGAAATGGCTCAGTAACCTCTCAAACTGGAACTACTGTGAGGTACTCTGAAAAGTGCTAACTCTCCTTACTGCAATGTGAAAAAGATAGGGGAAAAAAATCATATTACTTTCACGAACTGTGTGCCACTCCCATCTTTATGAGAAAGTTGTTTTCATAGTAAATACTATTGGGCATTGAAAACAACAGGCTGTATCTAGAGGTCTTTCCATCCACATCTTCAGATGTGACTACCTGGGTTGGAAGTTTGACATGTGTATATCTCAGAAGCCATAGCATGTTGGATGGGGGGAGAGTTGGCTTCTTTGGAATGTCTTTTGATAAGTATGTGGGGGAGAGGGGTATTATTTTAATACACTAGCTGTACATATCTGGTAGTGGCTTTTTTTCTTACCTACACCTTCCCCCAACATCACTGCCAGGTGGGGGTGGGCTGAGCCCTGTGGGTTTCTGCCTAGGAAGGTGACTGCAAAGAATCTGGAGTCTAATTTTTTGCCTTTTTAGTTTCCAAGCAGGCCTTTGAAATTCAAGACAGAAAAACAAGTGTTTTCATTTACAAAATCCGTGCTCTTTAAGAGAGAAATCAGGGGCACCTGGGTGGCCCAGTGGGTTAAAGCCTCTGCCTTCAGCTCAGGTCATGATCCAGGGTCCTGGAATCCAGCCCCGCATCGGGCTCTCTGCTCAGCAAGGAGCCTGCTTCCCCCACCCTTTCTCTGCCTGCCTCTCTGCCTACTTGTGATCTCTGTCTGTCAAATAAATAAATAAAATGTTTTTTTAAAAAAAGAGAGAACTTAGTTTTGAGTTACAAAATCTTGGTGAGAGTATCAAAAACAAAGCTCTGAAGAAATCAGGGTATACAATGCAGGCCAACACTGTCTTGCCAGGAGTTGAGAAAAAGGCCAGACCTCTCTTTGGGTGAGTTTAATTCCTCACTACACACTTAACCTTTCTACTCCTCAGTTTTCTCATTATGAAATGGATGTTAAAATATTGGCCTTGCTGCCTTGTTAGGTTAAGGAGGATAACATAGGTGAAGTTCCTAGCACAGTGCCTGGCGTATCCTGGCACTCCCATTCTTTTCAGTCTTCCACTCTCCTGTTTGATCAAATCATTTCTTAGAGAAAGAAAAGCAGAGTCTATCTTGGGTATGTTGACTTTATTTTTTTTTTATTTATTTTTTTTAAAGATTTTCTTTATTTATTTGAGAGAGAACGAAAGATAGCAGGATTGAGGAGAAAGTCAGAGGGAGAAGCAGACTCCCCATGGAGCTGGGAGCCCGATATGGGACTCAATCCCGGGAGTCCGGGATCATGACCTGAGCTGAAGGCAGTCGCTTAACCAACTGAGCCACCCAGGTGCCCGGGTATGTTAACTTTAAAAATAAAAACTATCAGTCACTTTAATGGCAAAAAAAAAAAAGAAAGAAACCCACAAAAAACAAACAAAAAACCACGTTTATTTGGGAAGAGCAGAGAATTGTAATTTGGGACAAACAAGCTTGGGTTAGACCCTCACAAAATGTCCTCAGGTTTCCCCAGAACAGACATTTCGGGAGTCTAGAGGTAGGCACGGATTTTATCTAATCTTCAGACCCATGGTCTTATTCCAAAATAGACAAATTGAATAATCCAAAATTCTAATATCTATGAAGTATAGACATGCTTATTTTATAATTTATTCCCTAAAGTTATACTTGATTTTTATTATAATAATTATAATAATAGCTAACATTTCTGAGCATTTCCCATGTGCCAGATCCAGATCCTCAACTCAATACATATATGCTACTTCACCCACTCCCACAACCATTCCACAGGGCAGAGACTGCCAGTGCTCTCAACTGTAGAGGGAGGGAGGCCCAGAGAGATTAGGCAGCTGGCCCAGGTCACCCAGCTAGGAAGTAACAGACCAAGGTTAGACTCCAGGCTTTGTCTGCCTCTAGAAGCCATGCCATTAACCACAAAGCACGCCAGGGGAAAGTAGCTGACATTAAAAAATGATTGAAAAATAGAGAGCATTAGGGGCAGAGAGAGCAAAAGGAGGAAATCCATGAACAAACAGGGTCTAGTCGTTCCAGCAGAAATTCTCCCTTGGTTCCCCTGCAGAATGAAAGCCTCAAGCCACAGGGAAGCAAAAGCTTGAAAGAGCCAGGGAGACTTATTCAGAAATTTTGTGGGGCGGGGGTGGGGGGGTGGGCAGCTTTGTGTTTCACCTCAACACTTTTCCTTTCTTCACATTCACTTCATCCTTCTTAAACCCATATCATTCTGTTCCAACAATGCCCTTTCTCCCCGCTTCAAAAACCTTCAAGAACCATCATCTGGCCTAGCAGATGATTTTTATTGACACCCTCTTCTCTTTGAGACTCCTAACAGGAATGCATATTAGGAATTTATAAACTTGCTTTCAAAGACACCACAGGAAGAGTATACAATTTTTCACACACTGCTTTGTGCCTTTCAGAGAAAAATAAGCTTACAATGGAATATAGTGAGTTAAAGGTCTTAAGTGATAGCAATTGATTTTCTGTGAAATCTTTTTTTAGAATGCCTCTTAGAGACCAGCAGGGGTTCCCCCCC
>RCUC01112156.1:0-15154 GCA_003697995.1 Taxidea taxus jeffersonii | reverse complement strand
CCTATGGTTCTTTTAAGCTTTGATTAGACATGTGTTAGACCCACTTTGGCCTTCATGTATTTATTCTGTTGCTACGTTTGACTCATTTTTGCTGGCTCACCTTGACAATGTCTTGCCTCTTGCATGCCATTTTACTCTGAGGTGCCCTTTTTCCTTGGAGAAGTAACTGTGGGAATTCTTGACACTAGAATGAATGTATATTCCTTCAAAATGGATTTGCTTTTGGTATCTAAAGGGCATTACCCATCTGAGGGCAGCTTATGCTAAATTGGTAGCTGGAGGTCCTTTTTTCCTCTGTTTAGTTTATGTGAAATTGGATTACACATATATGCTAGTAATAGTACAAGGATCTCTTTCCCATCTGCTTTACCTGTACCAAGGCAGCTTTTCTAAGTTCCCTTGGGACTGAAGTCAAGTGGGGTACATTCATTTCTGGGTCGCCGGTGCCCTCTGAGAATACAACTCTATTATTGAGAATTTATTTTTCCACTTTGGTTGAACACTGAATGTTGCTTTCTTTCATTCTTTCCACCCCGAACTCATTTGCTGCCCTTCTGCCTATGTAGCTTGTGACAGATAATGAAAGCTTGAGTTTCCCAAGTTTGGCAAGTATTGTCAACAAAATAAGCTTCATTACTTTGCTTTCTATCATTTCTGTCTTTGCCTTTTTGTTAGGTCTTTGGTGAGATATTTATATGCCCAAGCACAAAATAATATATCATCAACCTCATGTTGAATAGTTTTCAGCTAAAGAGTCCATCTGACAACTTAATCGACAGCAGCACTGTTCCACTGTCCTTAGAAATAATTTCAAATCAGTAGGAATATTAGAGATTATTTAGTGAATAATATCTGGGACAAGTAACAGAGATATGAAGGAAGACTTTGGGAGAGAAGAACTGATACCTATATGATTTGACTCTAGTTACTTTTCACATTGAAACTAGATACATTTTTTCCAACAGTTAGTATTTTTTTGGTGACCAGCAATAATATCTGGCATAGAATTCTAGCATTCATAGGCTGTTGGGAACAACTTCATGCTTACTTTTGAAACCATTTTGTTCATTTAAAACAATGTTATAATCCTTTCTCGATTTTGAGTATTATATATTGCTATAATTAGATATTTCCCCTCTCAAGGGTCAAACATAAATTCACCTATCCTTATTTTTTTAACTATTATGTTTCTACTTTCTTAATCTCTATTTTTAGTTAATCAGGAGATTACTTTTTATGTATTAACATTTTTTTTTATTCCAAGGAGTTAACCAGTTGTATAGTGTAATTTATTAAACAAAAATATTATGTCACTATTTTAGAATTTTACCAATAGAATAAATTAATTTTGCCTATTTATGAATGTCCATCTTTCTATTATGTAATTATTTCCTACCTATTAAATGTTGTTTTAATTTCACACATTTAAATTATAGACATATTAATATTTAAGGCAAATCTTATCTTTTTTCCATAATTATTATATTTATAAATTTACAAGGTTTATTTTCATTTTTTAACCATTTTATTTATTCATTTGAGAGAGAGGGAGAGAGCATGTATAGGGGAAGGGACAGAGGTAGAGGGACAAGCAGATTCCCTGATGAACAGGGAGCCTGCCATGACCCAAGGCTTGATCCCAGAACACCAGGACTATGACCTGAACCAAAGGCAGATGCTTAACTAACTGAGCCACCTAGAAGCCCCTACAAATAGTTTTGAATTTCACCTATATCTTTATTTAATTATGGAATTCCTTTAGTCAGTGGTGCCTTATTTAAATGCCGTAGATATAAGAATATCTTATAATAATTATCTTTAAAAAGAGACATTTGGGGTGCCTGGGTGGCTCAGTGGGTTAAAGCCTCTGCCTTCGGCACAGGTCATGATCCCAGGGTCCTGGGATGGAGCCCCACATTGGGCTCTCTGCTCGGCAGGGAGCCTGCTTTCCCCTCTCTTTCTGCCTGCCTCTCTGCCTACTTGTGATCTCGATCTCTCTGTGTTAAATAAATAAATAAAATCTTTTTTTTTTTTTTTTAAAAGAGACATTCATTTGGTCAGGGGGAAAATTTCTTTTCCTAAAGTATCAAAGTGGGATAAAAGAAGTTATCTGAAATGGTAAACTGAGCAAGTCCATATACCTTAAATTTGAAAATGAATTTTTATCATACATATTCTCTGATTTATATATTCACTTAGGTAGAGCCAATAGGTTTGATATCTTTATGTCTTGACTTCTCAAACAATTGATTGATGCTCTGATTCTAACATCAGGGTTATAGATCTTGCGTAGTTGAATTAAACCAATCAACATTTAATTGACTTAGTTGCTCATAATATATGCAGTTTGATTTGTGAACATTGGACCTGGAGAAACACATCTACTGGAATTCTGAACCCTGGTGTAGTCATTACCTAAAATGTATTTCTGTTACACTTTGTCATTCAAGCACTGAAATCTTCTAGAATATTACATCTTTTATGTATATACCATATGGATACATCTATTTGATACTGAGAAGTTCTGAAATTATTGAGAATACTACAATCTGAAATCTGTTTTACTGATTTGGCATGAAGAATCCTTTATCTCTAGCATTTGACTCAGCTTATCTGATTCTAAATTCTTACTGCAATAAAATACAGGTTATCATTCAGAAGTATACTATCCTTTAGATGGCTGAACTTTGAGCTTTGCTGTCTATGTAAAACTTAAACCGGGGTGCCTGGGTGGCCCAGATGGTTAAGTGTTTGCCTTCAGCTCAGGTCATGATGTCCAGGTCCTGGGACTGAGCCCATGTTGGAGACTCAGCATGGAGACTGCTCAGCATGGAGACTGCTTCTCCCTCTCCCTCTGCCTGCCTGCTGCTCCCTCTGCTTGTGCTCTCTCTGTCTTTCAAATGAATAAATAAAATCTAAAACAAAAAACAAAAAAAACCCACACTTAACATAATAGCAACTAACTTATCCAAGTTGACAGATTATTATTAACACCCATTTATATTATTTTTATATTATATATTATTATATTATATATTATTATTTTTATATTATTTTAAAATTTATCAAATAATTTATTTTTTCTTCTTCCAGTACCTATCATAAAGTTACAGCATGGTTTGTATATGTCAGTGTACTGAAATGGATATGGAAATCTAAAAGTTTTATTCAAGAATATTTCATAAAGATGCTTAAAAACCCATATTCCTAAATGAAAAAACATTTTCTGGTGCATATTTCAGAAGCACTTTTATTCAAGTCCGCTTAATGACTAGAACTTGAGTGAGTGAACATCTGTTTAGATGCTTAGATAAAATGTAAATGGTTTTACCTTTCCTTGGGAATATATATATATATATATGCTTTTGTAAATAAATAAATAAAATTAAAAAATTAAAAATTAAAAAAAAACAAAGATGCACTGTTTATATTTTTTCTACCTTAAATTATATTTATTGTCTTTCATCAAATTTTTAGAAATATGAAACATTCACTAATACGGTTAGTGGATATTTTATTTATTCTTTTTAAAATACAACCAGAATATCTAAAAATATCGCATGGCACTGTAAGTTATTACATGTATGTATTATGTTTATTTTTACCTGTATCATCTATTAACACTTCACATAAATTAGGAATGTAATCTGAAATTAATTGTACCTCTTTTTACAACAATTGTATGTCATTTTTTATATCCAGATATCTGTACATATGCTAAAATTACTGATGGACCCATAGTCACTTTAATTCCTTGTTAGGTATATGCAAAGATGAAAGAAAGAAAGAAGAAAGAAAGGAAGAAGGAAAGAAAAAAGAAAGCAAATTTAGTACTCAGGGCTTAAGTGAAAACAATGGTATTCTAGTATTTTTTTTTCTGTATAAAGATACATTTATCTGACTTATTCTTTGCCTGTTTAAAAAAGTCAGAAAAACATTAATTGCTGCACTATCTTTCCACTTTGTTCCTCCCTACCTCCCCCCCTTCTACTGTATCACTGGTTATTTGATATTTTTGTACATTTTCCCATTTAATATAGTCTGGAAGCATAAATGGAGTTTAATGGTCTCATTGTCAGTTATCCAAATAAGTTTTCCTATCCCTGCTATATGAGTCTGTGCTTGGCATGGGAGATGTTCCAGGATCCATGTTAGGGTTGTTGGGGGGAGAGGAGGTAGATGATAGCACCCAGATAAAAGCAACATTAAAAAGTTCTGTCCCCATATGTCTGAACTAGTATCTAAAATCAGTTTATGATTAATCTTTTCTTAAAATGAGAAAGAAAATAATTGTGTTTTCCATTATCCATTTAAATATAAAAATTCATTAGATATAAACTGAGCTGAACATCTTGGCTATTAGCTACCACACTTGGTGAAAATATCCTAGTTTGTTAAATCTTAAATTGATATTATTTTTATTAATTTTATTTTATTTTGTTCCTGTGTTTTCCTTTTTATAATTTCTTTACTTGAACTCAAAGAATTATTTTCAAGTCTGAGTTTTTTCTTGGCCAGTTTTCCTCCCAATTCCACCTGTTTTAGTACACAAGTAATATGGGAACCTGTGTAGATATTCAGTAAGTGTGTTTTATTCTGTAGCAAAAGCCATGGGTTATAATTAGCAAAATCTTGTTTGAGGTATTTTTAGTCTTATTTAGCACTCATCAACTTATCTTGCCCCCTCACACTGCATCCTGAGATCTGGCATTACTCTATATTTTGTGTTACAGTGCGCCAAGTAGAATATTCTATTGTATCCTAGAAACAATAGCTATGTTGACTAGTAGGTATCAAAAATAATAATTAATTTTTGCTCTAATGTGTACTGACAGGATAAGTATTTCAACAAACCTGAGATGTTAATGTGATAAACACAGAAGATACTATACAAAGACTTTGTAAAAGTTAACATGGCTACGGTTATGCACACACATATTTCCCCTAACAAGATTAGTAATGCCAGCTGCTCACATTCAAAGAGACAATTTAACTTCAATTTCAATATTATATGAAACACTGAATTAAAAAAAATAATAGTAAAATTCAATTGAAATATGTACCATAACTACAAATGAAGAAATTAAAGCATACCTTCATGTTACCTGCTGTGACTGTTGTAAATGAACAAAATGGAATATTTGAATTTATACTGAGAAGTACTATTTGCAAAAAATTATAATAATATTTTATTATAATGTGAAGTTTTTACAAAGGTCTTTACACTGATTTTAATCCTCTTTTATGGTATGTTCTCTTGTTTGTAAATCCCAAGGGAGTGAAAATTCATGTTCCTTTATCTAAGTGGTGGTGATAGTAGATTGACACTGGTTTACCTCCATTTATCCAAACTTTCTAACCTGTAGAGGCTGGGAAGTTAAAGAGCTACATTTTCCCAGAACCATGTGAAACTTCAGTTCTGGATGTTCTTTGGGTTTTGCCAATATATCTATTTGAGTGAAACAAGGAAGGTTACAAAAAAAAAAAAAAAAAGGAGTCTGCCCTATTCATACGGGATTTTTCTGCTGTTAAGCACCTGATGGAGTTAGTTAGTAGTCTAGGGTACCTTTCCAGGATCCTGGTCTCCTGGATCAGGACTGTATTCTCTTAACAACTTCCTTATCATGACCAACTTTTTGATGGTCTGGTTTTGTGGCAAAGCCCTCAGGATCATTCTGTTAAATGCAGTTTAGTGTCTGTCTTTTTAGACTTCACTATAATACTGAAAGTTATTTAAGATTCCATAATGTATCTTCTTTTCTCTTTATAGTAGCAAAGTATGTCCTCTGTATTTGAATTGACTGATATAATTAACAATAATATATTTTAGACTTTATTTACTTACTTCAACTATTATTTTTTTAATCAGAGAAACATATTCATATAGTAAACCAAAAAAAAGTAGAGACGATCCTATGGTAAAAGTAGAAAATCCTTGGCATACCACTCCTACTTCTAATCCTATAACTACCAATCACTTTTAAATATTTCAGGGTTTAATTCTTCTTTGGTTACTTCATATCTCTGGGTAATCAACAGTCTTGATTTGCTCCTGTCGGGCATGTTCTGTTGATTTTCTCCTAGATTATACTTAAACTTCTTCCCACCTCTTCTCCCCACAACCACCCAATATAGTTATATCACCATTTTTGTTCCTTTATTGTTATGTTTGTAAATTTAAATAACATATCCATACTTTTACCCCTTTCCATCAACTCTAGAAATAATATTTTGACTTCCCTTTTTGTAAGATGAAGATATAGCATCTCTCTGCTCCCTGACCTCTCTCCTATGCCACTTCTACCTTTATCCTTTTTATTCCTCTTAAATAGTTCTAACTAAAGTAAATAACACATTTTCTTTCTCTTAAAATTTTCTGTTGAACTTCAAAGGGTTTTAAACTTTCTATAAACTTATTGACATTCGGTAATGAAGGTCTTGCTTCTCCTATCCAGTTGTTCATGTTTTATTACATTTTCTCTTGGTCATTTTGATGCCTCAAATTTCAAATCAGAATTTCCACTCTAGCCTATCCCTTTACTGAAATTCCTCCTAGTGCCTTGGCTTTTCATTTGCTGTTCTCTTAATCTTTTCCTCTGCTTTGCATTTTGTGAAGTGCCAGGAAATACACAGTACACTAAAATGTAACTAGTTACACTTAGCCAAAAATAGTAGGCTAATACTTTATTCTGGGTTTCCCAAACTTTGATAATGTTATTTAGTTTGCAGCAGAATAACTTCAGGGAACAATACACACACAGACACTTTGCCCCCTTTCCTAGCCAATAGCTGAACATTTATAAGCCATCATTCTAGGTTTACATATTTTTTCCTGAAATATTTTACTATGTACTTTTATATATTGAGGCTCATTAGCCAATTCCATGTTAACTCACACATTTATGATTTTTTTAATCTTACATCATTTGTGTTAGTATTTCCTTTCTTGTAAGTGTTTATGAGACTTGACACTTTTGGCATTTCACTGTTTTTTTTTTTTCATGATTCCTCCAGATATTTATGGTTATACAAGGTACTCCCACATTTTGTGAAGCCATTTTAACTGTATATATATATATCTATGTAGATATATATATAACTAATACTGATATATATGTATTATATGTAATATCTATTATATACATCAGTATTATAAAAGTGGAATATATATTTAGATAAAGAATATTAGTTTCCTGTAATGATAACTTTCAAGAATGCCGAAGGCTCTTTGGACACCTGGGTGTCTCAGTCAGTTAAGTGTCTGCCTTTGGCTTGGGTCATGATCCCAGGGTCTTGGGATCGAGCCCCGCATCAGGCTCTCTTCTCAGTGGGGAACTGCTTCTCCCTCTCCCTCTGCCTGCTGCTCTTCCTACTTGTACACTCTCCCTCTGTCAAATAAATAAAATCTGAAAAAGAAAAAACAAGAAAAAAACTGCTGAACTCCCAGTAATTACAGGTAAGGAAGAGGCAGGAAACTGTGGACAGATGGGTCCAGAGTTAGATACCTTACATAGCTCTAGGCCTAGTCCTGTAGGGAGTGTCAGTAATATGGATGACAATGTTCAGTGTGGCTGCAGCTTCCTCCAGGGCATGTCAGGATACTGGTAGATGGATTAATGCCATCATTTGTAATTATAGATGGTGTGAATGATTTGGATTTGACTAGAGACATGATGACATGTTTGTCTTTGGGAGAAGTGGATGGCAAAACATGTCCAGGTTATCAGGAACCAGGAAAATGTTCCATCTCTACCAAGTAGATAGGCTACAATCAAGGAACAAAAGCATAAGTCCAGTTGCATATTTGGGAAGCTATGCCACTGATCATAAGAGTAGACTGCAACTCTCTGGGAACAGATGTTTTAGTGTTTATTAAAATGTGATCTGTTATGATTGACTCCTCAGAGTTCTGGCTGAAAAATTGAGATACTTAGTCTTGTACTTGTTAGACACAAGAGAGGATCCATGGTTAATCTGTATTAAACTCCCTGGGATATTTTTACAAAACTTAAAATTTATGAACACATCCATAAGCATACCAGATACTGGGCTTAGGACAGGAAGACAAATAGTAGGCATTTTATTTCACTTGGTCACTGCCCTTCACCCAAGTGTTTAGGTCAATATTCCTAGCCCACTTTCAGCCTTGTCACCGTGGGCAAAGAGTGCAAAGACTGTCCTTATAGTTTGAAAGTTCTTGTACTTGCCCTGGAGAGGAGCTAGGAAAGAATAGTAGTGAGAAAGGATTGTTCATCCTTATTGTGTTTTCTATAGTAATTGAAAATGGCCATAACATGTGAAATCTCATTTTGGCTTTATCATATTCCAGTATGCTTTCCATGGCAAGTAGTTGAAAATTATGTCTAATGGGTATAGTTTCATAATCAATGTAAAATAATGTATGAACATATTAATAAACATATTATAGTTTATGAAATTGAACTTCTGTTTGTAACCTTCATGGATACAAAAAAAAAAAACCCAAACAAACCTGTCTTTTTCTTTAACAAACCTGAGAGTTAGATTAGTCTTAAATTAGCAAAAAAAAAAAGTCCTAAATATAATGTTTAAATAAAATGAAAATAAAGTTTCACAGCTCAATGACGAGGTTATTTTCATTCCCCTGATGAATACAAAAACCTGTTAGTTAGAGTCAAATCATCTGAAGTGTGCTCAGCTGCATTAAACTCCAGAGGCTTTAGGAGATGTTAAATGTGATTTTGATTTCACCTGCTGACTTTTTGAAGGCAACTTATTATAAGAAACAGTTGATAGTGATATCATGCTGTTGGCATTTGAGCTTTCTGCTAAAGCTTATAATCCAGTCTTTGCAAGCTTATAATTACTATTTCCTAATAATTCTAGGTTTTCATTTTTGAATCTGGATATGTCTAAAAGCTATTGAGAAGTAATGCAAAAACAGACATAGTGATAACATGATAAAACAATTATTGCATCAATAATAGTAATATTTGTTTTTTTTCTGATGAAGTAATGACATACTTTTAGGGAAGTTTTGTTTTAGGAAGTTATGATTATTGTTTTTATAGTTACTAAATTTATTAGTATTTAAACTGGAAAGACATTTATGCCAGTGTTATGAATCTATACATCACAGTTTTTTAAATATTTTATTTTTTTATAAACATATAATGTATTATTAGCCCCAAGGGTACAGGTCTGTGAATCTCCAGGTTTATACACTTCACAGCACTCACCATAGCACATAACCTCAACAATGCATCACAGTTTCTTTTTAAGACTTGATTTATTTGAGAGAGAGAGCACAAGCAGCAGGAGGAGCAGAGGGAGAGGGAGAAACAGATTCCCTGCTGAGCAGGGAGCCCCAGGCAGAGCTTGATTCCAGGACTCTGGGATCATGACCTGAGCTGAAGGCAGACACTTAACAGACTGAGCCAACCAGGTGCCACTATACATCACAGTTTTGAGAAAAGAGTAAAAGATAGTGAAGTTTTAAATTAAGATTTAAATGTTTTCCCCTGGTTATTCAAGATAAATATTTTACTTTATTATTTTTATTTTTATTTTTTTTGGTGGTTCTCTGCAAGAATCTGCATTCTCTATCTTTATTTTTTTTATACTAACATATAATGTATTATTTGTTTCAGGGGTACAGAATTGTGATTCATTAGTCTTACACAATTCACAGCACTCACCATAGCACATACCCTCTCCAATGTCCATCACCCAGCCACCCAATCCCTTCCACACCCCTCCCCTCCAGCAACCCTGTTTGTTTCCTGAGATTAGAGTCTCTTATGGTTTGTTTCTATCTCTAGTTTTATCTTGTTTCACTTTTCCCTTCCTTCCCCTGTGACCCTCTGTCTTGTTTCTCAAATTCCTCATATCAGTGAGATCATATGATAATTGTCTTTATCTGATTGATTCATTTCACTTAGCATAATACTCTCTAAATCCATCCACATCATTGCAAAAGGCAAGATTTTAGGGTTTTTGATGCCTGCATAGTAGTCTATTGAATATACATACTGCAACTTCTTTATCCATTCACCTGTTGATGGACATCTAGATTCTTTCCGTAGACAGGCTATAGTGGACATTGCTGCTATAAACATTCAGGTTCACGTGCCCCTTTGGATCATTACATTTGTATCTTTAGGGTAAATACCCAGTAGCGCAATTGCTTGGTCATAGGGTAGCTCTATTTTCAACTTTTTGAGGAACCTCCATACTGTTTTCCAGAGTGGCTACACAAGCTTGCATTCCCACCAACACTGTAGGAGGGTTCCCCTTTCTCCACATCCTCACCAACATCTGTCCTTTCTTGACTGGTTAATTTTAGCCATTCTAACTGGTTTGAGGTGGTATCTCATTGTGGTTTTGATTTGTATTTCCCTGATGCTGAGGGATGTGGAGCACTTTTTCATGTGTCTGTTGGCCATCTGGAAGTTTTCTTTGCAGAAATGTCTATTCATATCTTCTGCCCGTTTCTTGATTGGATTATTTGTTCTTTGGGTATTGAGTTTGGTAAGTTCTTTATAGATTTTGGATACTAACCCTTTATCTGATATGTCATTTGCAAATATCTTCTCCCATTCTGTCAGTTGTCTTTTGGTTTTGTTAACTGTTTCCTTTGCTGTGCAGAAGATTTTGATCTTGATGAAGTCCCAATAGTTTGTTTTTACCCTTGCTTCCCTTGCCTTTGGTGATCTTCCTAGGAAGAAGTTGCTGTGGCTGAGGTTGAAGAGGTTGCTGCCTGTGTTCTCCTCAAGGATTTTGATGTCCTGTCTCGCATTGAGGTCTTTCATCCATTTTGAGTCTATTTTTGTATGTGGTGTAAGAAATGGTCCAGTTTCATTCTTCTGCATGGAGCAGTCCAATTTTCCCAACACCATTTGTTGAAGATATTGTCTTTTTTCCATTCGACATTCTTTCCTGCTTTGTTGAAGATTAGTGGACCATAGAGTTGAGGGTCCATTTCTGGGCTCTCTATTCTGTTCCACTAATCTATGTGTCTGTTTTTGTGTCAGTACCATATTGTCTTGATGATCACAGCTTTTTAATAGAGTTTGAAGTCTGGAATTGTGATGCCACCAACTCTGGCTTTCTTTTTCAACATTCCTGTGACTATTTGAGGTCTTTTCTGGTTCCAATTAAATTTTAGGATTATTTGTTTCATTTCTTTGAAAAATAATTGATGGTATTCTTATAGGGATTGCATTAAATGTGTAGATTGCTTTAGGTAGCATAGACATTTTCACAATATTTGTTCTTCCAATCCATGAGCATAGAATATTTTCCCATTTCTTTGTGTCTTCCTCAATTTCTTTCATGAGTACTTTATGGCTTTCTGAGTACAGATACTTTGCCTCTTTTTGTTGTCTGCTTGCTGAGGCTAGGACTTCTAGTACTAGTTTGAATAGCAGTGGTGATAATGGACATCTCTGCCGTGTTCCTGACCTTAGTGGAAAAGCTCTCACTTTTTCTCCATTGAGAATGATATTTACTGTGGCTTTTTCATAGATGGCTTTGATGATATTGAGGTACATACCCTCTATGCCTACTGTGAAGAGTTTTGATCAAGAAAGAATGCTGTACTTTGTCAAATGCTTTTTCAGCATCGATTGAGAGCATCATATGGCTCTTGTTCTTTGTTTTATTAATGTATTGTATCATATTGATTGATTTGTGGATGTTGAACCAACCTTACAGCCCAGAAATAAATCCCACTTGGTCGTGGTGAATAATCCTTTTAATGTACTGTTGGATCCCATTGGCTAGTATTTTGGTGAGAATTTTCCCATCTGTGTTCATCAAGCATATTAATCTCTAATTATTTTTTTTGATAGGGTCTTGTCTGGTTTTGGGATCAAGGTAATGCTGGCCTCATAAAATGAGTTTGGAAGTTTTCCTCCCATTTCTATTTTTTGGAACAGTTTCAGGTGAATAGGTGTTAATTCTTCTTTAAATAGGTAGAATTCCCCTGGGAAGCCGTCTGGCCCTGGGCTTTTATTTGTTGGGAGATTTTTGAGGACTACTTCTACTTCCTTATTGCTTATTGGTCTGTTTAGGTTTTCTATTTCTTCATGGTTTTGTTTTGGCAGTCTATATGTCTCTAGGAATGCATCCATTTCTTCCAGATTGTCAGATTTGCTGGCGTATAGTTACTCATAATATGTTCTTATAATTGTTTGTATTTCTTTGGTGTTGGTTGTGATATCTCCCTTTCATTCATTATTTATTAATTTGGGTCCTTTCTCTTTTCTTTTTGATAAGTCTGGCCAGTTGTTTTATCAACTTTATTAATTCTTTCAAAGAACCAACTCCTAATTTCATTGGTTTGTTCTGGTTTTTTTTTTTTTTTATTATTGTTGTTTGTTTCTATTTCATTGATTTCTGCTCTGATCTTTTCTTTTTTTTTTAAGATTTTATTTATTTATTTGACAGACAGAGATCATAAGTAGGCAGAGAGGCAGGCAGAGAGAGAGAGAGAGAAGGGTAAGCAGACTCTCTGATGCCTGCTCTGATCTTTATTATTTCTCTTCTCCTGCTGGGTTTAGGCTTTCTTTGCTGCTCTTTCTCCAGATCCTTTAGGTGTAGGGTTAAGTTGTATATTTGAGACCTTTCTTGTTTCTTGAGAAAGGCTTGTATCAGTATATTTTCCTCTCAGGACTGCCTTTGCTGTGTCCCACAGATTTTGAACAGTTGTGTTTTTCATTTTCTTTTGTCTCCATGAATTTTTTCAGTTCTTCTTTAATTTCCTGGTTGACCTATTCATTCTTTAGAAGGATGTTCTTTAGCTTCCATGTATTTGGGTCTTTCCAAATTTCCTCTTGTGGTTGAGTTTTAGCTTCAGAGCATTGTGGTCTGAAAATATGCAGGGAACGATCCCAATGTTTTGGTATTGGTTGAGACCTGCTTTGTGACCCAGGATGTGATCTATTCTGGAGAATGTTCCATGTGCACTAGAGAAGAATGTGTATTCTATTGCTTTGGGATGCAATGTTCTGAATATATCTGTGATGTCCATCTGGTCCAGTGTGTCATTTAAGGCCTTGACTTCCTTGTTGATCTTTTGCTTGGATGATCTGTCCATTTCAGTGAGGGGCGTGTTAAAGTCCCCTACGATTATTGTATTATTGTCAATGTGTTTCTTTGATTTGTTATTAATTGGTTTATATAGTTGGCTGCTCCCATGTTAGGGGCATAGATATTTAAAATGGTTAGATCTTCTTGTTCAACAGACTCTTTAAATATGATATAGTGTCCTTCCTCATCTCTTATTATAGTCTTTGGCTAACAATCTAATTGATCTAAGGATTGCCACCCCATTTTTTTTTCTTTGATGTCCATGAGCATGGCAAATTGTTTTCCACCCCCTCACTTTAAATATGGAGGTGTATTTCGGTCTTTGCGTTTCTTGTAGACAGCATATCGATTGGTCTTGTTTCTCTTATCCATTCTGATACCTGGTGTCTTTTGATTGTGGGCATTTAGCCCACTTACATTCAGGGTAACTATTGAAAGATATAAATTTAGTGCTATTGCATTGGCTGTAAGATGACTGTTACTGTATATTGTCTCTGTTCCTTTCTGGCCTGTAACTTTTAGGCTCTCTCTTTGCTTAGAGGACCTCTTTCAATATTTCCTGTAGAGCTGGTTTGGTGTTTGCAAATTCATTTAATTTTGGTTCATCCTGGAATCTTTTTATCTCTCCTTCTATTTTCAATGACAGCCTAGCTGGATATAGTACTATATAGTATTGTTTGCTGCATATTTGCCTTATTTAGTGCTCTGAATATATCGTGCCAGTCCTTTCCTGCCTGCCAGGTCTCCATGGATACATCTGCTGCCAATCTAATATTTTGGACATTGTATGTTACAGACCTCTTTTCCCAACCTTCTTTCAGGATTTTATCTTTGTCTCTGAGACTGTAAGTTTTACACTTAGATGATGGTATGTTGAAACATTTTTATTGATTGAGGGTAGTTCTTTGTGCTTCTTGGATTTTGATGCTTATTCTCCTTGCCAAATTAGGGAAATTTTCTGCTATCACTTGCTTCAATATACCTTCTGCCTCTCTCTCTCTTTCTTCTTCTTCTGGGATCCCAATTATTCTAATATTGTTTCATCTTATAGTATTACTTTGCAATCTCTCAAATTCTCCCTCATGATCCAGTAGTTGTTTCTCTCTCTTTTTCTCAGCTTCTTTATTCCCCATCATTTGGTCTTCTATATCACTAATTTTCTCTTCTGCCTCATTTATCCTAGCAGTAAGAGCCTCCATTTTTTATTGGACCTCATTAGCATCTTTTTGGGTTTCAACTTGTTTAGATTTTAATTCTTTTATTTCTCCAGAAAAGGATTTTATTTCTGCAGAAAGGGATTCTCTAATATCATCCATGCTTCTTTCAAGCCTTGCTAGCAACCTTATAATCATCATTTTGAACTCTAGTTCTGACATCTTACTAATGTCCATATTGATTAGGTCCCTAGCAGTCAGTATTGCCTCTTTTTCTTTTTTTTTTTTTAGGTGAGTTTTTTAGCCTTGCCATTTTGTCCAGAGAAGAATAGATGAACAAATGCTAAAGTGTAAAAATGACCCCAGAAAAATATACACTAACCAAATCAGAAGAGACCCAAAACAGGAGGGAGAAGAAAGGAAAAAAAAAATATGATTAGTCTGGTTGCCTGGTGGATAGAACAGAAGCACACTTGATTTTGGGTGTATTTTGGTCTGCTGAAGAAACTGCCTCCCAAAATAATGGTACACATGATTAAGGGATAGAATATGACTATACAGATGAAAATAAAAAATAATTTAATAAAATGAATTGATAAGTAGTTGTTTGAAAAAGGAAAAACAAAAAGGAGAGAATGTGATCAGGCTGGAGACTAGAACAAAGCCATACACTAGAGTTAGGGTTTATTTTGGTCTTCAGGAGAAACTGAATTCCAAAACTTTAATGAAGGAAAAACTTAGGGCACCTGGGTGGCTCAGTGGGTTAACGCCTCTGCCTTCAGCTCAGGTTATGATCCCAGGGTCCTGGGATCGAATCTCTTATCAGGCTCTCTGCTCAGCAGGGAAACTGCTCCTCCCCGCCCCCTCGCCTGCCTCTCTGCCTACTTGTGATCTCTGTCAAATAAATAAATAAAAATCTTTTTTTTTTT
>RCUC01112155.1:0-17444 GCA_003697995.1 Taxidea taxus jeffersonii | reverse complement strand
GAGTGGCATGTACACAGAAAAACTGGCCAGAAATAGGAAATAAAATTAGTGGTTGTGTGGGGCTGTATGGAAAATAAATTTTATGTTTCTACACAACTAGGACTTTTTAAGCAAATTTAAATAAAACTTGGAGATTAAGGTAAAAGAATGAGGCTTGGAAAGTAATTTATGACTAATTAGACAGGGACAGACTCCAGAGAGATTCACATTTCAGTGGGGGTACTGGAACCAGGAGCCCTGGTGACATCCTGGGTTTAAGGCTGGAGACACTGGTCGTCTCTCTCCTCTGAAGAAATTTACTCATAGTCCAAAGGGTAGGTAGAATGTGAACTCAGAATCCTTTCCAAAAGAGCAAAGGTTTTTCTCCCTCCTTTTAAAATGGTAGGGGGACAACTAACTCTCTCTTCTATAGAAACACCCAGATTCATTTTATCAGTATTTTTCACCCAAAATATCAACTCTGTATGTATGTGTAGAACACATGATTTCTGTCTCATTGCTCCAAGAGTAAGGAACTGAGGTACACTGGAACCACAAAGTTTTTACTTAGTTTGAAGTAAATACTAATTCATCTGCTCTGTTCCAGAAATCTCATGTGTTGTACTTATGATAAAATTAACAAAGATAAATACTAAAAATTTAACAGTCTGAAATTTAAAATCTCCACCAAAAGATAACCTCAGACCCCAGAAACACACAGGTGAAATCTTCCAAACATTAAAGGATAACATAATCTCGGGACACCTGGGTGGCTCAGTGGGTTAAAGCCTCTGCCTTCAGCTCAGGTCATGATCCCAGGATCCTGGGATCGAGCCCCACATCGGGCTCTCTGCTCAGCGGAGAGCCTGCTTCCTCCTCTCTCTCTGCCTGCTTCTCTGCCTACTTGTGATCTGTCAAATAAATAAATAAAATCTTTAAAAAAAAAAAAAGAATAACATAATCTCACATAATATCATCCACAGAATAGAAAAGTGCTAAATGCTGCTCAACTCATCTTATGGAGGTAGTACGATCTTTCTTTTTTTTTTTTTAAGATTTTATTTATTTATTTATTTATTTATTTGACAGAGAGAGAGAGACACACACACACACAGTGAGAGAGGGAACACAAGCAAAGGTGGTGGGAGAGGGAGAAGCTGAGCAGGGAGCCTGATGAGGGGCTTGATCCCAGGACTCTGGGATCATGACCTGAGCTGAAGGCAGACACCTAACGACTGAGCCAACCAGGTGCCCCCAAAAGTAGAACAGTCTTCAAACCCAAAGCTGAAAACATTACAACAAAGGCTAATTACGGGATAACAGGTCTCATGAAAACATACACACAGAAAAATCCTACATAAACCAGTGAAAAGCCAATTCAGAGATTATGAGAGCAAAATACATTATGACAGAGGTTGTATTTCAGACATATCAGGTTGGTTTAATGTTGGAAAATTAATCAAGATTACTCACCATATTAACATAATAAATATGAAAAATCATGATTATTTAATATATGCAGAGAAAACTTTTGACAAAATACTCATTCATGATTCAAAAAAAACACTAAGGAGGAGCATGTCAGTAGCACAGTCAGCTAAGCATCTGACTTGGTTTTGGCTGAGGTTGCAATCTCAGGGTTGTGAGATCGAGCCCCGTGTTGGGCTCCCTGCTCAGTGCGGAATCTGCTTAAGACACTCTCACTCCCTCTTCCCACCATGCACGTGCTTTCGCTCTCTTTCTCTCTCTAAAATAAATAAATCTTTAAAACCAAAACCCTCTTAGCAAACTAGGAATAGAAGAGAACTTCCTCAAAATGATAAGGCACATTTATAGAAATCCTTCAGTTAAAATAAAAATTAATTCTAAAATACTCAATAGTTTCTTCCTGAAGTCAAAAACAAGACAAAGATGTTCACCTTCACCATTTCTGTACAACATGCTATTGGCATTCTTAGCCAGTACAAAATTAGGTAGGAGAAGTAAACTTGTCTTTATGCATAGACAACACAATTATTGACCTAAAAATTTTTAAGAAAACTATAAAATAACTATCAGAATAAGTAAACTTAGCACAATTGCAGGATACAAAGCCAGTGTGCGAATACCAACTATTTTTCTATACACTATAATTAGATTAGATGCCAATTCTCTCCAAAATGATCAATGCAACCCCAATAAAAGCCCTAAAAGAGTAGGCATAGGGGTATGCTGTGTGTGTGTGTGTGTCTTTGTGGAAACTGACAAGCTGATTCTAAAATTTATATGAAAATGCAAAAGTTCATAGTACCAGAGCACTGCCCATAATATCTGGAAACATAGAAATTATTTTAATATATTTTGTAGATTAAAGATGTTCTTGGCAACATTCTGCATTTCTACTATAGCCAAGCAACCTTGAAGAAAACAGCAAAGTTAGAAGGCTAACACTCCCAGATGTCATGACTTATAATAAAATTTTAAAGATAAAAGATAATGGTATTGTCAAAAAGATGGATAAATGGAACCTCTATAAGACAGCCAATAGAACAAAACAGAAAGCCCAGAAACAAAAACCACAAATATATGTTCACTTGATAAATGACAAAGATAAGACCATGATTCAGCAGGAGAAAGGACAGTCTTTTTTAACTGTCAACAGAAGTCATCAAGAAAATGTAAGACGAGACTTATGTAATTGAGAAAAGGTACTGTCAATACATACATTTGCCAAAGATTCTTATTTGGAATCTATTATAAAACTTCTGTAATTCAACAGAAAAAGACTAATGGTCCGATAAAATATAGGCAAAAGACCTGAACAGTTAACTTTGCTAAAGAAGTTCCAAATAGCCAACAAACATATGAAAAGATGCTCAACATCATCAGTCATCAGAGAAATGGGAATTAAAGCCTAATGAGATAACACTACACAATGACTAAAATGGCTAAATTAGACTGATAATACCAAGTGCTCACAACAATAAATGGCAATTAAAGCTCTCATACATTGCTAGTGGCAATATAATTTAGTACAACCTCTTCAGAAAATTATTTAAATTAAAAAGTGTTGTAAAGCTAAAAATGTGATCACTCTACCCAGCAAGTCCATTTCTGGTCACACATCTAACAGAAGAGTTTACATCCTCCTCAGAAGGACACATACGAGAATGTTTATAAATGTTTTTCAAAAACCTCAAACTCAAAACAAATATGTTTCAATAACATAATAAAGACATAAACTCTGGGATAATCACAGTGGAATGCTACACAGCAATATAAAGCAATAAACTAATCATATACACAACGTGGATATTTCTCATAGACATAATACTGAATCAAAGCAGCCAGATACCATATATATATATATATACACACACACACTGTGTGCGTGTACATATATTATATATACATACACATATATAGTAAGAATATACACACATATATATATAGTACATGTGTATACTTAAGACCTGTGTATTTAACTCTATATAATTTATTCCTAAGAAGGAAAACAAAGATAACATTGTGTATAAAAGTGACACTGGGAGGTACAGAATGATTCAGTGACACTGAATATTTGAGTCATGTCAACATGCTACTTTCAAAGGTCCAGAGCCTCTAAAAAGCGATTGTTGTTTTTGTTTTAAAGATTTTATTTACTTATTTATTTGACAGAGAGATCACAAGTAGGCAGGGAGGCAGGCAGAGAGAGAGGAGGAAGCAGACTCTCCGCGGAGCTGAGAGCCCGATATGGGGCTCGATCCCAGGACTCTGGGATCATGACCTGAGCCAAAGGCGGAGGCCTTAACCTACTGAGCCACCCAGGCGCCCCTAGAAAGCGATTCTTAAAGACCATTTCAATGGCTTTAAAGCTCTGAACTAAGGCTTTGTGATCTAATTTCCTCCTAAACTCCATCTGGCTCATATGTACTCACTCACCTGGGTCATTCTGGCTCAGGAAGTCTTCCTCTAATATCCACGGCTCCTCTCCTTGCTCCAACTTGAGGATCACTTCTGGTTTAGAAATGGAATACCCTGTGAATGAGAAGTGTCTGACTTGGGACAAACTGGATGAGTTTTGGGGCCTCTGAAGGTGGAGGACATGTAACTCAAAGACTATACAATAAAAAAAATTAATTCCTATTATGAGGGAAAAGAAAAAAATCCCTTCTGATAATCAAAAGGTCATCCTTGGCCTCCAAATTTCAAAGCTAAATATTATTATATTCCAAAAACTCTGCAAGCTTCTGTAAATTAAAAAAAAAAAAACACACATACTGGGGGTCTACATGAGAAACAAACACTACCTACCCACTGAGACAAGGTGGCTATAGTTCTCCAGCATCACATCCCTGTACAGGGTTCTCTGAGCAGGGTCCAGGTGCTGCCACTCCTCCTGAGTGAAGCCCACAGTCACATCCCTGAATGACAATGATCCCTGGAAAAGCACATTTCTGCTCAGTCTGAAGTGGTCAGAATCAAGTGACATGAAAAAAAGAAGTTCAAAGACCAATTCCTACCATTTTTTACTGTTGAAAACTGACCAGAAAATGTTACTAAGGACCTCTATTATATAGCTTCTTTTGTGTTATACTTTATGAGTTAAAAAGAAAGATCATAATAGAAATAGCATTGGTGAATTATTTTGTTATTTAATGCAAAAAATTTGAGTGCCCACATGTACCTGTAACTGCCATAGTTTCTGAGAATTCCAAGTTTAATAAAATACTCTTCCTGGTCCTAAAGAAGTTATTCTCATAAGGAAACATACAGAAACATAGCTATCATAGGACTTAAAGAACCCACACCATAAACACGTGCAACAAAGACACGATTCATAAAGGGGTTCTGAGCAAGTTCCTGTGCTCTGACTGAGGACCAATGGCTCTGATCACACAGGTGCATAGAGGCACACAGCCACTGTTAGTGCATTTCCCCAGTTGCTGCAAGTCCCCTTCAGTTTGTGTTTTCCCCTTTTCATTTTCTTCTCCTTCATTCTATACCTTTCCCCCTTTAGAAAACAGACACTGAAGACCAAGACAGTAAAAAATAACTGCATATACTAGGAGAATTAGAAAGTGACTAGGAGAATTAGAAAGCATACCCAAGGACAGGCTCAGAAAACACTAAGAAGACATTAAGTTTACACATCAGGCTGGTCCTTGGCACAGAGACAGCCTACAACAATCAAGATAAATCAAAATAAACAAAATCAGTAAGAAAATATGGCAAACATTGCAGAATGGGAAGAATCTGGTTTCCAGAGTTACCACATTATTATTCAAATGCCCAGTGTTCAGTCAAAAAAATCACAAGGCATACAAAGAAACAGGAAAATATGAAACCATAAAACTCTAGAAAAAACACAGGTGATAAGCTCCTTGATATAGGTCTAGGCAATGATTTTAGATTTGACACCAAAAGCAAAAGCAACAAAAGAAAGAATAAATAAATGGGACTACACCATAACTAAAAATTTTTATACACCAAAGAAAAATCATCAACAAAATGGAAAGGCAACTTACTGAATAGGAGAAAATATTTCCAAGTAATGTATCTAATAAGGGACTGATACCAAAATATATAAAGAACTCATCAACTCATTTTTTAAAATTAAAAAAAAAAAAATCTGGGGCGCCTGGGTGGCTTGGTGGGTTGAGGCCTCTGCCTTCAGCTCCGGTCCTGGGATCGAGCCCCACGTTGGGCTCTCTGCTCAGCGGGAGCCTGCTTCTCTTCTTCTCTCTCTGCCTGCCTCTCTGCCTACTTGTGATCTCTGTCAAATGAATAAACAAAATCTTAAAAAAAATTTTTTTAATTAAAAAAAAAATCTGATTGAAAAAATGGGCAGAAGACCTGAATAGTCTTAATTCAAAGAAGACATACATATGACTAACAGGTTTATTTAAAAGATGCTCAACATCATTAATTATTAGGGAGATGCAAGTCAAGACCAAAGTGATATTACCTTATACCAGTTAGAACGGCTACAAAAACACAAGAAATAACAACAGAGGCTGGCGAGGATATTAAAAAAAAAAAGGGGGGGGGACCCCTTGTGTGCTGTTGGTGGAAATATATAAATTGGTACTATAGAAAATGGTATGAAGGCTCTTCCAAAAGCTAAAACTAGAACTATCACATCATCCAGCAATTCCACTTCTGGGTATTTATCCAAAGAAAATAAAAACATTAACTCAAAAGGTTATATACATCCCCATGTTTATTGCAGCATTATTTACAATATCTAAGATATGGAAACAACCTAACTGTCCACTGACAGATGAATGCATAAAGAAACTGTGGTCTATCTATATAAAAAAGAATGAAACCTTGCCATTTATAGCAACATGGGTGGACTTTGTGGCATTATGCTAAGTGAAGTAAGTCAGAAAGAGAAAAAGTACCATGTGATCTCTCTGATATGTGGAATCTTAAAGAAAATATGCTCATACAGAAAACAAACTGATAGTTGCCAAAGGTGGGGGGTAGAGTAGGCAAAATGAGTGAATTCTTTTTTTGTTGTTGTTTAAATAAATTATTTTAAAGAGAAAAGAAAACTACAGACCAATATCCTTTATGAACACTAATGTAAAAAATCCTCAACAAAATATTATCAAGCAGAAGGATTATAATATACTACATAGCTATAGTGATCAAAATATATGGTGCTGGCACAAAACAAGACACAAAGATCAATGGAGAACAGAAACCCCAGAAATAAACCCATACCTACATGGTCAATTACTACGACAAGCAAGAATAAAAACTGAGAAAAAGAGGGTCTCTTTAACAATTCGCGCTGGGAAATCTGAACAGCTACACACAAAATAATGAAACTGGGCCACTTTCTCACACCATACACAAAAATACACTCAAAAGGGATTAAAGGTCATGAAACTCCTATTAGAAAACATAGCAAGTAATTTCTTTGACATTGGCCATAGAAAGATTTTTCTAGATATGTTTCCCAAAGCAAGGAAAATAAAGCAAAAATAAACAATTGCAACTATAAAAATGAAAAGATTTTGCATAAATGAACCCATCAGTGAAACAAAAAATTTACCCAGTGAATGGAAGAAAATATCTGCAAATGATATATCCAGTAAGGGATTAATATCCAAAATATATAAAGGGCATATACAACACAATGCCAAAACAAAACAAAAAGCCACTGATTAAAGAAGACATACAGATGGCCAAGAGACACATGAGAAGATGCTCAACATCACTTATCATCAAGGAAATGTAAATCAAAACCACCTCACACCAGTCAGAGTGCTTACTATCAAAAAAAAGAAATAACAAGTGTTGGTGAGGATGTGGAGAAAATGAGATGCTTGTGTATTTTTGGTGGGAATGGAATTGGTGCAGCCAATGTAGAAAACAGTATGGAGGTTCCTCAAAATATTAAAAATACAAATATCATATGATCCAATAATTCCACTTTCTTTGGGTATTTATCCAAAGGAAAAAACAAACAAAAAAACTAATTTGAAAAGATATACGCAGCATATGTATGTTTACTGCAGCTTTATTTACAATAGCCAAGATATGGAAGCAACTCAAGTGGCTACTGACATATGAATGAATAAAGAAGACACGGTATAGAGACACAATAGAATATTACTCAGCCTTAAGAAAAAATGAGTCTTGTCATTTGTGACAAGATGGAAGGACCTAAAAGGTATTACGCTAAGTGAAATAAGTCAGACAGAAAAACACGAATACTGTATGATTTCATTTACATGTGGAATCTGAAAAACAAAACAAATGAACCAATAAACAAAATACAGATCCATAAATACGGAGAACAAATAGTGGTGCCAGAGGGGAGGTGGGTGGGAGACTGCTGAGAAAGAGAATTAAGAGTTACAAACTCACAAAAGATATAAAATAGAGGCACCTGCGTGGCTCTGTGGGTTAAAGCCTCTGCCTTCAGCTCAGGTCATGATCCCAGGGTCCTGGGATAGAGCCCCGCATCGGGCTCTCTGTTGGCGGGGAGCCTGCTTCCTCCTCTCTCTCTGCCTGCCCCTCTGCCTACTTGTGATCTCTGTCTGTCAAATAAATAAATAAATAAAATCTTAAAAAAAAAGATATAAAATAGATATAAGAAGAGTTATAAAATACACAAATTATGGAGATGAAAAGAATAGAGCAGTAAATAAAGTCAATAACATTGTAATCATGTATGGCAACAGTTGGTGACTACACTTATTATGATAAGCACTAAATAATGTATAGAACTGTTGAGTCAGCACATTGTACAACTTAAACTAAATAAAACTGTATGTTACACTTCAATTAAAAAATAAAACAAAATAAAATGGATTATATGCCATGACCAAGTAGATCTATTCTTGGAATCCAAGGATGGTTCAACATACATACAAAAATCAATCAGTATAATACACCACATCAAACAATGAAGGAAAAAACCACATGACCATCTCAATTGATACAGAGAGAGCATCTGACAAAATTCAACAATCTTTCATAACAACACTCAATAAAATTGGAATAGCAGAGAACTAACCCCACATAATAAAAGCTATATATGCAAAAAATACAGGAAAAATTATTCTCAATGGTGAAAGGCTGAAAGCTATTCTTCTAAGATCAGGAGCAAAGCAAGGCTGCCTGCTTTCACCACTTCTATTCAGCATAGTATTGGAAGTTCTAGTCACAGCATTAGACAAGAAAAAGAAATAAAAGTATTCAAATTGAAAAGGAAAAAATAAAATCATCTGTGCAAATGATATTATCTTATATGTAGAAAAACCTGAAGACTCCACAAGAAAAGCTGTTAGATCAACTAAATGAACTCAACAAAGTAGCAAGATATGTCAACATACAAAAATCAGTTGCATTTCTATACAGGAACAATGAATAATCTGAAAAGGAAATTACAAAAGCAAATCCATTTACAAGAGCATCCAAAGAAAGAAAAAGCATCCAAAGAATTAATGTAATCAAAGATGAAAAAGATTTGCACAATGAAAACTATTAGGGGCGTCTGGGTGGCTCAGTGGGTTAAAGCCTCTGCTTTCGGCTCAGGTCATGATCCCAGGGTCCTGGGATGGAGCCCGGAATCAGGTTCTCCGCTCAGCGGGAAGCCTGCTTCCTCCTCTCTCTCTCTGCCTGCCTCTCTGCCTACTTGTGATCTCTGTCAAATAAATAAATAAAACCTTTAAAAAAAACACAACTATTAAGCAGTGCTGAAAGACATTAAAGATGACATAAATAAATGGAAACGCATCCCATGTGCATGGATTAGGAAACTTCTTGTTAAAGTGTCAATATTACTCAAGGCAATCTACAGATTCAATGAAATCTCTAGCAAAATTCCAATAATATTTTTTGCAGAAATGAAAAAAATTCATCCTAGGGCGCCTGGGTGGCGCAGTGGGTTAAAGCCTCTGCCTTCAGCTCAGGTCATGATCTGAGGGTCCTGGGACGGAGCCCATCAGGCTCTCTTCTTGGCCGGAAGCCTGCTTCCCCCTTTCTCTCTCTGCCTACTTGTGATTTCTGCCAAATAAATAAAATCTTAAAAAAAAATTTCATACTAAAAATCATACAGAATCTAAAGAAACCTGAATATCCACAACAATCTTAAAAAAGAACAAATCCAAAAAAAGGTCTCAAAAAGATGACTGTACACTCATTGTCATAGCAGCATTGTTATTCATAATAGCTAAAACATGGAACAACTCAAGTGTCCATGGACAGATGAATGCATAAGTAACATGTACATATACATACAATGGGATATCACTCAGCCTTAAAAATGGAAAAAGGTCTGCATGCTACAACATGGATGAACCTTGAAGACATTATGCTAAGTGAAATAAGGCAGTCACACAAGGACAAATACTATAGGATTCCACTTATATGAAGTACTAGGGTAGTCAGAATTACAGAATCAGGAAGTATAGGAGTTCCCAGGGGGGAGTTATTGTTTAATAGGTACAGAATTTCAGTTTTACAAGATGAAAGACTATGGGGATGAATGGAGTGACACAAGCACAAGAATGTGAATATACTTACCACCACTGAAGCGTACACTTAAAAATGTTTAAGATGGTAAATTTTATGTTATTTGTATTTTACCACAATAAATGAGAAAAAAAAGTGAAAATGTACTAAAAAGTACTACAACATGGATGAACCTTGACAACAAGCTAAGTAAAGGAAGCTAGACACAAATGCCCATACACTGAATGACCCCATTTGTATGAAATACTTAGAATAGATCAGTCCATAGAGACAGAACACAAACAGCTCGCTGCCAGGGATTGGGTGAATAAGAGAATGGGGAGAAACTCCTTAACGAGTAATGGGCTTTATTTAGAATGATGGGAATATTCTGAAACTCAATTAAGGTAGTGGTTGCATAACACTCTGAATGTACTAAGTGCCACTGAATTGATTTGGTCACTTTAAAATAGTTACTTTTATATGTGAATTTCACCTCAGCAAACTTTTTTAAAGACATAAGAACAAAGTGTGGAGAATAAAATCACAATGAAAGATGAAGGAGCTAAAACCATGTATCGGTAACCACAACAAAATGAGAACAGATTTAATTCTCAATATAAAAGGAGAGAGCATTTCATATTAGGCTAAAAATATTTAGTTACATATTCCTTACCAAAAAATTATGCTCACGAAGAATATGGAAAATCTTACTAAGATGCAATACCCCCATGGCCCAAAAACCCTCAAGACATTAAAGGAAGGAATGGATGCTGAGTGAGAATGGGTAACATCTCCTTTTACGAATCAAGCAGTTTTCACTTACTTGCTTTCAACTAAGTTGAGAGAGAAATTAGAGTTGAATTAAGAAAATGGTTTCATTTATAATAGCATCTAAAAGAATACTTAAGAATAGATTTGAGCAAGGATGTGTAAGCTCTGCACACTGAAAAACTACAAAACACTGCTGAAAGAAACTGAAGAAGACCTAAGTAAATGGAAAAACACCTCACGTTCACGGACTGTAAAACTTAATACTGTCAATATTACCAAAGTGATGCACAAATTCAATGCAATCCTTACTAAAATCTCAATCGCCTTTGCTTTGCAGAAATAGAACAGCTAACCTAAAATTCATATGGACTTGCAAGGGACCTTGCTGTATTACAGTTTGGTGGTTTCACAATAAATGTAGAATGACCCATCAATTTTACTTCCAGAAAAGAAGTGAAATAGGTCTTCAAACAAAAACTTGTACATGAATGTTCACAGCAGCACTGTTCTCAATACCCAAACATGGAATCACTCCAAAAGCCCATTAACTGATGGATACACAAAAGGTGGACTATACATCAGTGGAGTATCATTTAGCCATTAAAAACAAGTAACAGTACATGCTACGACACGGATGGGTTTCAAAACATTAAGTGAGAGAAGCCACACATTACAGATTTCATACTGTATGATTCCATTTATATAGGATATCCAGAATGACAAATCCATAAACAGAAAGCAGATTAGTGGTTGCTAGAGGCTGGGGAGACTGGGGAGTAATTTGCTCATTAATTATGGCACTGCTCATTAAAGGTATAAGGTTTCCTTTTGGTGTGATCAAACTATTCTGGAAGGAGAGGGTGGTTATGGTTGCACAACATTGTGAGTGTGTTAAGTGCAACTGAGTTCTATAATTTAAAAAGGTTCAAATGTGAATTTTGTGTTGTGAATTTTACCACAATTGAAAGAGTAGAATCACTCACCAGACTGCAAAATTTAGATACTGTCCAATCCCCAGGACTGTCACAAAGCCTATCTCATCCTACTGATTACCCTAGATCACTGTGGTATGCCCAAACTTGCTACTTTTTTGACAGCCATGAGTCCTAATGTTGGCACAATTCATGTGCAATTCAACTTTTCGTCTGAACTGGTCAAGAATTATTCTATGCCCACCACTTCTTTATGTAATTGCAGGACTGTCATTGGAAGGTACATAATGAAGCTTATCAAAAAACTTTCTTATGTTCTGGTTTCAAAATTCAGTAAGATCACAAGATGTGATCATTTATCTACAAGGCCTCTTTGGCCTACTGTATTAGAGGTCAGCAAACTGCAAACAGTTTTGGCAAATGGCCACGTAATAAATATTTCAGGCTTGCAAGCTACACAGTGTCACAACCACTCAGCTCTATTCCTGTAATATGAAACCAGCCACAAGCACAAATGAATGAGCATGGCTGGGTCCCAATAAAACTTTATATAGACACTGAAATCTGAATTTCATACAATTTCCCATCACAAACTACTACTTCGACCACCTAAAAGTTCATAGTTTATGGGCCACAGAAAAATAAGCAGCAGGCTGTATTTGGCCCATGTACTGTAATCTGCTGACTTGTGCTCTGCATTTTCCCTGATTTCTACTATTCATTTCTACTATTTCATATGAAGGTACATTTTATAAACCTCATAAAATCACTGTTAGGCAAAACTGTGAGCA
This sequence comes from Taxidea taxus jeffersonii, assembly GCA_003697995.1. Classification (NCBI taxonomy): domain Eukaryota; kingdom Metazoa; phylum Chordata; class Mammalia; order Carnivora; family Mustelidae; genus Taxidea; species Taxidea taxus. The sequence goes on along the minus strand of RCUC01112155.1, from coordinate 5,014 downwards.
AATGAACAGCTCACCTGGGATGTGATCATCTTCTGCTCGCCCTGAAGAGTGTGGAGGGTACAGCTGAGAAGGAAAGAACCAACATGAGAGATGCTGTTAGCCTGAAAAACTCCACACAGCCTGGCAAAACACCCCTGAAGCGGAGATGCCTTGATAAAGGGCAGAAAGGAGGACAGGAAAGGAGGGAACAGCCAATGCACAATTCCATAGTGCTTGGACACACTAGTTTTTAAATGTAAAAACATCTGTTTTCAGGGCATCTGGCTGGCTCAACTGGTTGGGCAAGCAACTGCTGATCTTGGGGTTGTAGGTTAGAGCCCCATGTTAAGTGTAGAAATTACTTAAAAATGTATGCTCTAAAACAGAAAAATGTAAACAACACAGTACACTAAATAAACAAATTAGGAAAAGCCAAGGAATGGAACATAATGCTTTCATTAAAACTGATGCTGAGCAAAAATATTTCAAGGTGTAATTTTCATTATAAACCAGAGATTCCTACTAGTTTCTGAAAAAAGGTATGGGGTTTAATTAAGGGCTGGTCTTTTTCCAAAGAGGGGTAAAAAAGAGTTTGCTTTAACTCAGTCTCAGGTTCTCAAACATATCTTTTGATTAAAAACAACAAACTGGTTCTGACTTATCTGTTGTCAAAGCAGAAAACAGCTGCCTGGGCCATCAAGAGATTCAATGTCTGCTCTTGTTCCTCCCACAACAAAATGCGTGAGTAGGAGCAGGTAAGTGAAAGAAGACCCATTTCCTTCCCACCCTATCCCAGACCCGTCTTTAAGCAGAGCACAAACAGGTAAGCCTTAAAGACCTTTCCTGCAGTACCATCTCAGATTCTATCAGATCAGAACAGAGGGATGGGGCTGGCTGTGCTGTAGTGAGCCAGCCACTCAGAATCTGGGAGTGGAGGAAAGATGAAGAGACGGAGGCCGCAGTTTGCTTCTCTGTGGCTGCTAAGCCCTTCCTTCCACATGATGCCCCACAGCTCTCCAACAAGCAGTACTTTTTGTTCCTGTTGCCCTACCCTCCTCTCCCAGCCATAGCTGACATCCCTCCTGAAAGCTGGCCAAATACGTCCACCATCACCCAGTTTGCCAGAATCTGGCTATGAACGTGGTTCTGGCAGGATGACCCAAACTGCTTCAGGCTGAGCAAGTCTTTGCCCCTTCCACTTTCACTCTGGATCTCTACTGAGGTCTGGGGCCAACTGACTGGCGTCTTAGATGGGGTCCCTGCTCCTGGGATCCTCCTTCCTCCCTCACAAGAGCTGCCTTGCTCCAGGAAAACCGGGCATAGCTAGTTAGTATCCCCATCCAAGATCTAAAGCTCTTGGACCTTCCCGTCACCCTCAATCACAAGCTGGACCTTCTGTCAAAGCCAAGTGCTGCTACTGAGGGTACAGGGAAGGGTGCAACGGGTGAGCGGGGTCTGGATGCCTCCACTCAGGTGCCAGGCTCACAGGTTCTCCAGAAACAAGGTCAGGGCTCCTGCAGCGGTTTGCCGTTGGCTCTGCCTCACGCCCAGGTTTGAAGCGGGGCAGAGGATTAGGCAGGGATCTCCACCTGCTCCTACGCCACCTGGGGCTCGCTCTAATCACCCCCCGGGCCGGCACGCGGTTGCCATGGGGACGCTACGCTGACCACAGGTGGCTGGGACGACGAAGAGGAACCGTGAGTGAAGAACAACGTCCCCCCAACCCACCCAAAGAGAAGCGCCCGGCCACGAGCGCCCCGAGGCCGGTTTCCGCCGGTCTTACCGAGGCCTCGGCCGACCCCTCACGTCGGAGATGAAAACACCAAGCTTCGCTTCGGGACGTGCTGGTTCGCATTCGATGCATGAAGACCCAGTAGGACTCACCCCGAGCTCAGGCACCAAAGCCTCTTCCTCCGTCACCCGTCCCACCCGCGGGGGCCTCCCGTTTAAAGGGTCACCCACGCCCAAACCCCCGGGGATCACCGGCCGCGGACTCCCCACCCCCGGTCGGTCTCAGCTGCGGACGCATCCGGGACGGTCTTCTCGCGAGGCCGCGGCCGCCGACGCGAACTAGACGGGAGGGGCGCAGCGCACATGCGCAGAAGGCCAGGAGCGACTCCCGCGTCCGGCCGCAAGGCGCCCAGCAAGTTTCCCAGATACCTGCGCCGCCTCGCTGGAATACGGCCTTCAGACTTGGGGGACGTTGGGTAGAACTGCTTGATTTAGCAAATAAGGTATAAGCAGGGGACATACTGGTAATACAGTTTTATTTTTATTTATTTACTTTTTAAGATTTTATTTATTTATTTGACAGAGATCACAAGTAGGCAGAGAGGCAGGCAGAGAGAGGGAGGGAAGCAGGCTCCCTGCTGAGCAGAGAGCCCGATGCTGGGCTTGATCCCAGGACCCTGAGATCATGACCTGAGCCTAAGGCAGAGGCTTCAACACACTGAGCCACCCAGGCGCCTCTAGTTTTATTCGTTGTTTACCTGAAAATTTTTAAGTATCTAAATACATACCTATTTCATTAATTGTATTTCCCTGATTGATGGGCTCTCCTAGCAGTTCCTTGTTTTGCAGAAGGCACCTGCAGAATTTCTTCCAGAGACAGTCTGTGTTCCATTTACATTGTAACGTATCTTAAACAGTAGCCATGTCTCCCGCATTTCGTTTTGTCCTTCTGGACATTCACTGATGAGAAAACACACCCGATTTAGCATTATGTGTGGCATGAAGTTAACACTGGGAATTGCTCTTCAAAATATGATTGCAGAAATACATAATACCATCTTTCATGGCATAATTTGCCTTTCCCATTCTTCAAAATTACATTGGTTCTCTAAAATTGTTGTCAACTAACAACAAAAAAAAAAGAACTTTTTATCTTTGCCAATTTTTCCCTTCCTCTTTAAAACTACACATGATAATTCACTTGTTCTCATGCTGGAAAAGCATTTAGTAACATTTGTGTCAAAAAAAATCAAAATCTTCAAGAGATGAAACTCATTTCAAAACACAGTCATGGCAAGTACAATGATGATTATCCACAAGTCAATTTATTTTCCTATTTATAAACAATGTTTTCCCTTTTAAGAACAAACTTGACACAAAGATTTCATTAATTCTTCCTTTGATACTTTCAGGTTCCACTGAACACTGGAATATTTAATAATACTTTTTGCTTTTCTTTTTCTTTCCGTTTCCATAATCCTGTTGCTAAGAAGATACTGAAAACTATAAACAAGAGATAAGCAAATTGGCTTCACTCAATGGATTATTTAAAAAGACAACAAGAAGAAATAGTCAACAAGAATATTGGGACATTTTCTTGAGAATTGAAATATGATTTCAGGGCTTTAAATAAACAGAACTCTCTCAACTGTGTTTCTTTTTAAAGATTTTGTTTATTTATTTGACAGAGAGAGAGATCACAAGTAGGCAGAGAGGCAGGCAGAGAGAGAGGAGGAAGCAGGCTCCCTTCCGAGCACAGAGCCCAATGTGGGGCTCCATCCCAGGACCCTGAGATCATGACCTGAGCTGAAGGCAGAGGCTTAACCCACTGAGCCACCCACATGCCCCTCAACTGTGTTTCTTAAAGAGAGCCAGTGGGTTCCTGCATGCAAGAGAAGTGAAGAATACTGAATGCCAACAAAAATCACATAAATCCCTTAGTCACTCAACTCAAACACAGCATAAATTCAATTACTTCAACGTGTATAGAGAGAATATCAAAAGCTATTTGAACAGCATGAATCACGCATAGAGACATAACACAGCCGACAGTCAACATCTTCCATAGATTCATTCGTGCTTTGTTTCAATTTGTCTGCACCTTTAAGCAAACTACCACCAAAATCTGTATTAGTATAGGTATATATCGGTATTAGTATAGCTCCACCAAAAGCAGCACAGAAGCCAAGGGAAAATAATTATTTTCTGCATTGTAATTACTTGAATCCATGGCTATGCTGTAAAAAGGTGGCACCATTTGATCCTTGATAATCTCTGTAATCATAAATGGAGCTATTATTTTTGTTGTTGATTTCATCCTGGCACCTGAAATTCTGATTGCAACTTCAGAATCAGAAAACACTTCTGTCAGCAGTACGTTCAAACAGTCTATTTGAGCTGAGAGACTGTTGATAATGTACAGCCTAAAGGGTGCTTACAACTTCTGCTGAAATTACTGTATCTCAATCTGAATTCCTCATAATAGTAAATTTATTTTGTCACTTTCTATAGTACTAGTTGAGGAAATAATACAACTCTTATGTTGGGGTGCCTGGGTGGCTCAGTGGGTTAAGTGTCTGCCTTTGGGGCTCGGTCATGATCTCAGGGTCCTGGGATCGAGCCCCACATCGGGCTCTCTGCTCAGCGGGGAACCTGCTTCCCCCTTTTCTCTGCCTGCCTCTCTGCCTACTTGTGATCTCTCTCTGTGTCAAATAAATAAATAAAATCTTTAAAAAAATACAACTCTTATGTTAAACTATTAGTATATGCTGGTTTATACATGCCTGCTATCTTTGCATCCTGGAGAGAAACTTCAAAGGAAATTTTTCCTTGCTTAATCAATGTCCACCTTTTAGAAAATCCATCGCATGATTTACACTTGCATTTTGGCATTTTAGGATTCAAATATATGCAGATAAAAACAGATAATACCAAGTACTGCAAAAATTGAAATGATAATCTCATACCTGCATTATGTCAGAACTCATAACTAACCACAAACATTGAAAGCATTGCAAACTTGCAAACTAAAAATGTATTGAAGTCATATTATCATTTAAGTGGATGGAGACAGCTTCCTTAGAAGGCCTGCTTATAAGGCTTGCCCATGGCTAGTACCTGGGAACTTGGGTTTTGAAAAGGCTTGAGAACTTGGGCTTCTCAAGTGTTCCTACAAGTCTACCTGATAGAAGTGGCTTACATATGGGCGTCTGGGTGGCACAATTGGTTAGGTGACTGCCTTCGGCTCAGGTCATGATCTCAGGGTCCTGGAATCGAGTCCCGCATCAGGCTCCCTGATGAGCGG
>RCUC01112153.1:0-10391 GCA_003697995.1 Taxidea taxus jeffersonii | reverse complement strand
TAGATCCCAGATAATATGATCAGAGCTCACAGGCTCTGAGATTTCAAAGATGAGCACCGACAACCACAAAAAAGAGTTTAGGTGAAGGAGGGACAACACAAGAGGCTGAAAGCGGGTGGCCTTCCATCATGAACAATGTGTCCTCTACAAAACCCAAAGAATGGTCTAAGTGTGGGTCAGTGGATGCATTATAAAGGTTTGGTGCCCTTCTCTAAAAGGAGGCAAGGAGATTACAGCCAGCTTACACAGAACCGTTATACATGATGGAAAAGGGTGATTGATACAGCTTTTTGTTATCTGATGTCAGTCCCCACCTGACCCCTGGAGAAAGCCTGTCTGTGTATAGCATAAGTGCACATGCAAATGAGGCAGCCCTGGGGGAACTGATCTTCACTGCGCTTCTCCTATGTGCCAGGTTTAAGCCACATACTTCACACACACCGATTCATTTCACCCTTACAAGAACCCCACAGAAAAGGCCGAGATAGCCCTATTTTACAGGTACTGAGAGGAGGCCCTGAGAAGTTACATAACCTGAGAAGCCTAGTAAGCCATAGTACAGGCGCTCCCATGATTAACTGTCAGGTCTGACTTTGAGAAACCATAGGTGCGAGCCTACTGCTCTAAAACAGCCTGGGGTACCTGCTGGAAATATAGATCTCCGTATTTTTTCTGAATCGGAATCTCTGAGGGTGGGGCCCAAAGTCTGCATCTCTCAAACCCCCCTAGGAGCTTCTGATAAACAAGCAAGTCTAAGAACATAGCCACAGCCCTGTGCCAAACTTCCTCACTGAAGATAAGAAGCTTTAAATGAAGGTGGGGTCCGAGGAGAGGGAGGCAAGAAAAGAGGGGGAGAGAAAGTGATGGGGGAAGGTAGGAGAGAGCCAGGGAGGGAAGGGAGAGAGAAACAGAGGAGACGGGAGATATCATTTACTGAATATTTTTTATCTGCCAGGTGCTTCACATATGCTACCAGAAGTGAAACCTTACAACAACTTGCTGAAGGGGGATGATATTATTACACCCATTTCACAGAGGAGGCAAAGGAGGCTCATTCAAGTCAAATAATGTGGGGGGAGGTGCCTGGCTGGCTCAGTCGGTTAAGCATCTGCTTTTGGCTCAGGTCATGATCTCAGGGTCCTGGGATCAAGCCTCCAATCAGGCTTGCTGCTCAGCGGGGAGTCTGCTTCTCCCTCTGCCCCTCCCCCCACTCATGCATGCACACTCCCTAGCTCTCCCTCCTTCTCATTCATTTTCTCTCAAATAAATAAAATCTTTAAAAATTTATTTTAAAAAATCCTTAAAAAATAAAGTGAAGTAACTGGTAAAAGTCACACATCTAACAAACAGCAGCCTAAGAATATGCCTCAGGTCTACCCAGCTCTCAATCCCACGTCCTTTTCCAACCACATTCTTCATTTCCCTTGTTTCAGAGAGTAGAGGTCTCCCGGCAATCGCCAACAGTGCTTGGGTGAGGTCCATCGGAAAGGGAGCCCAGAAGACCTTGCCCAGCATAGATCAGGCAGCAGAGATGGCTATGTCCTGGGCCCTCCCAACTATTCCCTCAGCAGCCCCTGTCACTGGGCCCTTTGCAGGGGTGGAAGCCTGGACTGGCCAAGGACGATGAGAGCAGCTAGTGGGTGGAGCCATCACTCTCCTCCTCATGCCCGCCAGTCCACACTGGGGGCCACTCCCTCACTGGCCTGAACCCAGGCATTTGGGAATCTGTATTATCTGGCTCTGGAGGAGAACCAGAGGAGTTCAAGTTCCAAATACCAGTGTGCCCTGAAGCAGACAGCGTATTCTCTCTGGGCCAAGTCTCTTGCTCTGTAAAATGAGGAAGTGGAATTAGCTGCTCTTCAGGTCCTATAACACTGGTGACTCGGTAATTCACAGACGCTCTAACAGGAGTGTGTAGTTGTAATGTACACAGTTTACCACAGGGCGAGGAACCGGTGGGACCCTATGAAATTAGACATGGAGCTGAAGTTTAACCACCATCATAGGCGGCATTGGTCAAACAAAGACATTCAGGTCTCCATCGTGGCTCCTGTCTTCTATTTCCGCCTGGGAGGCCCTGGTGGGGGCTGTTATGTAACAGATCAGCCAGCTTCGAGCTCCTTCTGTCCTCTTCCCTGCACTTGGCCCTAATCTCGAACTGACTGACCACTCCCTTGGTGCTCTTTTTTGTAACCTTTAAACATCTGCATCTTGCCTTCTTAACTGACTGTGAGGACCTAGAAGTCCTGCTGGGCAGGTCAGACAGACTGCATGCACAGCACAGAGCAGGGAGCCACAGACACAGTGGTATTTAGAGTTCCAGCATTCTGCTAGTAAAAATAAACAGGAACAACATCAGCCAATATTTGAGTGCCTACTGTGTGTCAGGGGTTATTGTAAATGCTTTACAACCCCAGGAGGTATCTAATATTATCATCTTGCGTTTTGTACATGTGGACACAGAGATCAGAGGGGCTCTGTTACTCACTGAGGTCACACAGTTAATAAAGGCAAAGTGCCAGCCATCTCTCACAACCATTTCTTGAATGAATACACCTGGATCCAGATCAAAACAATGGATGTGGCTGTGTGCCTCTGGCATCAGACAGACCTGGGTCCAATCTCCAGCTCAGCAATTTACTAGCTATTTCTTTAGAGAAGCACTTGAACCTTTCTGTGCCTCAGTTTCTTCATCTGTACAATAGGATAATATCTACCTTGTGGAGTTATTCTGAAAATCAGAGATAAATACCTGTAAAAGAACCTAAGTGCTGTGCCTGGCCTACTTATCTACTCATATATTTACTGAGTTGCTACTTAGTAAAAGGCTTTGTGCTGGGTGGTAGGAAAACAGAAGAAAGCATGATCCCTGCCCTCAAGCTGCTCTAGTCTACTGACCAGGTAAACATAAACAAAAGGAGTATATATCACATGGGAAGGACAGTGTTACACGTAAGGTATCAGTGCACCTGAGGGCAAAGAAAGCTGAGTAGAATCTGTAAGGATGAGTGAGGCTAACCAGACCCACCTGGACAGATGGCGGGAGGTCTCTCAGGGCTGGGTTATTACATTTTATCCATCAATTAAGCAATACCTCTAGCTTATTACCCTTGACCCTATTCTCATATTTCACATTCCATATTTCAGAAAATACTATCTGTGCTACCTTCAAATTTTATCCACAATCCAAAATGTGTGTAGAACTCTTATTTATCTAAAACAGAGTGGAGGGACATGGGGGGAACATCTATATATAATAACTACACACACACACACACACACATATTTGCAAAGTGAAAAGATAAACTCAAAACTACTTATGAAGCAGGGGACAGGGTCTAGGGAGCAGGGACAGAAGCTGAAGTTCTTTGAATACAACCTGTCTGATAGATTTGAATTTGGAACTATGTAAATCTATAATTTCAAACATCCATTTAAAAGCAACCCCTAAAAAGTGAGAGCACTAGGTTTCAAACTGATGATATAACCATACAGAGAGAAACTCTCTCAAGTGACTTTAAGACACAAAATAACTCTCCTAAAGTGAAATATATCCAGACCAAAATACAAAATAAAACAACCAAACAACCAAAAAATGTTATAACCTTAAACTGGTAGTGCTGGTATTGTTATTCTGCGACTGCATACTACGGCAAAAGGCAAATAAGTCATTATATTGGTATAAGTGAGGACCGGGAATTTTGGAATGGGAGAAAAGAGATACATATGTAAGAGATACCAAAGTGAAAAACGAGTGGAATTAAGTAAAAATCCCACATTCCTGAACTTGAGTTGGAAGTATCAAAAGAATCCATGATGTATTTTATCTTTTACTGTGTTTCTCTGTCCACTGAACAAGGCTAGACAGACCAACTCAGCAGCAGTGAGCATCTTTCCCAAGAGTGGTAGTCCTGAAACATCGTTTCCCTCTAAAAAGAACTAGGGACCTTTGAAAAATGTCTGATTAGAGATTGGAACAGAAAATGTACACAATGAACCCAATGTGTGATATCAGAAAGAAAGGAAAGAGTCAATGACCATTGCAATGTCTCCAAAAGACTCAGACATCAAAGGAAGAGGCTGGCTCTGGCTGAGGATGGGTCCATTTGAGTAAGAATAACAACTGCACTGGATTGAAACAAATATATGTTTACAAACATGAGTTCATAACAATAAGATAAAGAGGGAAATCGAGAGAGAAACTTCACTAATCACCCTTGGAGAAGGCTAAGGAACCAGGTCTTCATTTTTGAAAAATAAATAAAAGGAAAGAAATGACCCTTTCCTGTCTTTGCTATATGAACTGTATTTCAGGGTAACCAAATATCTGATGAGGGAGAGTATCTATTTCATATAAGTATTCCAGCTAACAGATGGAGAAGAAATGATAAAATTTACCTTTCACGACTCCTAATAAAATAATGGAACTAGACAGTGATCAGAAAAACAGAAATAACCATGCATGATGTACCCCCAGTGGAAATACAGAACAGAATGTATGAGACAGTCTTGCAAGGATCTAATCTGAATCTCAATCTGATCAAGCCCTTAGATCTAACTACCAGGGAATCCAGGGGACAGAGGAATAAGGTGTGTACCACAGGGATGCAGCCAGCCAGCAAAACCCAACTTTGGGGAAAAATCTACAGTGCAGATAACCCTATTTTTTCAACAAGATATTACAAGAGTACAAAAAAGAGATGGACAAGAAGTTTCAGAAGATAAAGTAAATTAGGACGCTAACCAACTTCAATGCATGAACATTATTCGGATCCTTGTTCTAACAGACTACAAAAAGGAAAAAATAAAACTAATTTAAAAGAATTGGGAAATTTTGAACACAATGGATAGTTGATGATATTATGGAATTACTATTAATATTCTAGATGGAAGGAGGATATGGTGATAATGTATTTTGGAGACTTGTTGACATATTAAAAGATGAAATGATATTACAGCTGGGATTTGTGTCACAATAATCCAGAGGGGCAGGTAGAGGTACAAAAGAAATGAGATTGGTCCCCAGTTGAAAATTGTTGAAGCTAAGTGATAGGGACACATGTTTCTGCTTTCTACTTGTGTTCTTTCCCCTTCCTACTCTCATACATATTTAAAATTAGAAAGGTTTATGTATTTACGTATTATACACATCATATGCCATAATTATAATGCAATATTCTATGTACACACATACATATAGATATAATCCACCTCTCCTCACTAATCTCTGGCCACCAACCAGAGATGTAAGTCACCATCATTTCTCACCTGAATTATCGGCAGCCACCTCTTAACTGGTGTCTCTGCCTTTACCCTTGCCTCCCTGCAGTCTGTTACATTAAGAGCAATGAAAGTGTTCTAAGAAATAAGGCAAATTATTATGTTGCTTAAAATCTTCCATTGGTTTCCCACCCCACTTAGAGTAAAAACCAAAACTCTTGAGATGGTCTACAAGGCTCTGCAGGAGTCAAGCTCTTTATACGTCTCTGGCTTTTTCTCTCCAACCACTCCCTCCGTGTCTTTTCTGCAGCTGCACTGTGCCTCTAGTCAACATATTGCTAGCTGTCTTGGGTCCTTGGCACTTGCCTTCCCACTCTTCCCCCAGATATGTGCATTGCTTGCTTCCTCACTTCCTACAGGTCTCTACTTAAATGTTCCTGTTTCAGAGAGGCTTTCCAGATCACCCTATATAAAAAGCAGCACCCCAGGCTCCTTATCCTAGTTTATTTTTCTTCGTGGTATATTTTTATCTTTTTTTTTTTTCTTGTCTGCACCTACCAGAAAAGGAGCTGCATAAAAGGATAGACAGTTTTGTTCTGGGCACTGTTATTTCCGAAATTGTCTGGCTCCATAAACATTGTGAATTTTGTTTTTAAATTTTGAACTATAAACTAGTCAGCAATACCTCACAGAGTGTTGAGCAAAGGGTGGTGGGGTAGGTATGAAACACATTACAGAATGCTTGTATGCCCCTTTAAGACACTTGGATTCTGTCTTGCAGGTGATAGGGAGCCTCAAATTATATATAACAGGCCTTCAAATTTTAGTGATAGTCATTCTTACCACCTTTGCTATTATCTTAAAGGAAACACATGTGTTTTGGTGTTTATGTGGTATATATATTAGAAGGTCTATCACCTTGGAAAAGAACTGAACCACTATACTTCTGGCTAGCCACTTAAGACATATGTTTCCTCCTGGATTAGGATACAATGTCCCTGCATAAGGAGATATGGACACATACAAATAAGGCAATCACTCGTGCATAAGTTTCTTTGAATAAAAAAGCCCCAACCAGGGGCATTAGAAGCTTGGAGTAGGAATGGTTATTTGGAAAGGATCTGTTCAAGAATCAACATATCTCTTTTGTTGATTGACCACAAAAGCCCAAAGGTTTTATTGCAAAAATGGGTGAATACAAAGAGATCTGAGAGGCACCTTGTTTCCTCCCCGTTTGTCCAGGCAAACACCAAATCCATCACAACTTCTACAAACCCATAGCTAACTAGTGCCTTAGTTCAGGCTGCTTCCCTCTGCAGCCTAAGTGACCTACTAAGCAGTCTCCCTACAGCCAGCCTGGAGCCCTTCCAGTCCTCTCCAGAAAGATGTCATTAAAATAAATACTTAATCTTGGGCGCCTGGGTGGCTCAGTGGGTTAAGCCGCTGCCTTCGGCTCAGGTCATGATCTCAGGGTCCTGGGATCGAGCCCCCCATCCGGCTCTCTGTTCAGCAGGGTGCCTGCTTCCCTCTCTCTCTCTCTGCCTGCCTCTCTGCCTACTTGTGATCTCTCTCTGTCAAATAAATAAATAATCTTAAAAAAATAAAATAAAATACACACTTAATCTTATCAAGCCCTTCATAGAAACTTGCAGGGGCTCCAGTTAACAGGGTCTACTGTTAGGCTACTACTAACGTAGTAAAAGTAAAGAGCCTGCTAAAAGGCTCCCACCACCTGGGCGCAGCTTACTTCCTGTGTTCCTCCCAGTTTGCCAACTCCCTGCTCCAGCTCCAGGTAACCAGCCCCAGGTAACCGCCGTAGCCCATGCTCTGGTTTCCTCCTGAACTGTGAACATGCTTTTCTAGGCTTCCTGTGCTGCTGAAGAGTATCTTTGCAGTCTTCTCTCCAGCAACAATTCTGCATATGTTACGTTTTGTGTTTTATCCCAAGAAAAGCCACGCTAAGAGACGTCACATGATTTACCACCTTGCCAGAGGCTGTCAGGCTTTAGGGGTTTTGTAGTCTATGTTCTCCTAGTTCTTTGTCAAACACAGTTACATCTTACGCTCAGAATCTTCATGTCTGCCTAGAAAATTCTGCAAGTATAATCTCATCTGGGAGTCTTCTTTTTCTTTTGATACAGTTTTTTTATGAAATTCTTTTTTTTTCTAATTTTTTATTATGTTATGTTAGTCACCGTACAGTACTTCATTAGTTTTTGATGTAGTGTTCCATGATTCCTTGTTTGCGCCCAGTGCTCCATGCAATACTTGCCCTCCTTAATACCCATCACTCGGCCCACCATTCCCCCACCCCCACTCCCCACTGAATGGCCCTCTCTCAAAGCAGAGATAAATTAACCTAACAACAAAATTGCCATCTTTTTCTCAATGATATAGTTCAAGAAATTCAAAATATATCTTTGAAGGGATATCTTACAATGAGTGAATCAGATATGGACATGGCTATAGCCTTGGTTACTTTGTGAAATAGTTTAGTTCTATTCATAGTTATGCTTCTAAAAAAGGTCATGCAGTTTTCTTTTCTTCCTCACAGCCATCTCCTACTCAGCATCATGGCCTCCCTCAGACATCTGGTGAAGCCCAAGATCATTCAAAAAAAGGAGCAAGAAGTTCACCTGGTACCATTCAGACTGATATTAACCACAACTGGGGGAAATCCAGAAACATCGACACTAGGGTGCACAGAAGATTCAAGGGCCAGATCTTGATGCCCAACACTGGTTATCGGAGCAACAAGATAACAAAGCATGCTGCCCAGTGGCATCCAGACGTTCCTAGTCCACAATGTCCAGGATCTTCGAGTACTGCTGATGTGCAACAAATCTAACTGTGCAGAGATCACTCAAAATGTCTCCTCCAAGAACCACAGAACTGCTGTGGAAAGAGCAGCCAGCTGGCCATCAGAGGCACCAATTGGGCCATCAGAGCCCAATGCCAGGCTGTGCAGTGAAGAAAATGAATAGACAGACAGCTTATGTGCACGTTGTATTTGTGTCAATAAAACCATAAAACTACCAAAAAATAAAAATAAAATAACAAAATGAAAAAGGTCATGCAGATAATTGACAAACCCTTAATAAGGGATTCTCCAGGCTCTTGCCTTTAATGTGGTATTATCAAATACAAGACAATATGAAAGATCAAAGCTAGGGGAAAAATCAGATAGTCCGAAGGAATTAAGGACTCAAGGACATTACAGAAAGTGTTATTAAGGTTAGTACAGAACAGGGGCGCCTGGGTGGCTCAGTGGGTTAAAGCCTCTGCCTTCGGCTCAGGTCATGATCCCAAGGGCCTGGGATCGAGCCCTGCATCGGACTCTCTGCTGAGCAGGGAGCCTGCTTTCCTCTCTCTCTCTCTGCCTGCCTCTCTGCCTACTTGTGATCTCTGTCTGTCAAATAAATATATAAAATAATTTTTTTAAAAAAGGTTAGTACAGAACAATTTGCAGCTATTTCCTTAAAGCATTTGAAACAATATTAATGTAACAAAAAAAAAAAAACCCTAAGGCTGTTGTCCTAAAGGTGGCACTGATTTTTTAATTTTTTTCCTTTAAAGATTTTAAAGCTACTAGTAGTTGTACCTCTGAGTACATCTGGATTGTAGTCCTGATTCTGTCACCTGTTAGCTATGTTACAACTTTGGGCAAGACACTTACCCCTTTGAGCCTCACTCTCCTTGGCCACAAAATGAAGATAATTATACTTGGCTCACAAGGCAGTTGTAAAAATAAAGTAAAATTATTTCCAAGGAAGCCCTTCATAAATTAAAAATAAGGCATTGATGGTTTGTACTCGTGGCCAATGCCAAAGAGCAATGTGATTAGAAGATAGAGCTCTTCCCAGAACTTCAGTTCTCCACCTATGAGTCCATTTATTTCATGAAGCTGTTATTTTGATTGTTATTGGAAGTACATCAAAAGGATTTCTGCTGAGCCTGGGCAAATAAGTCCAGAATGTACTATCAAATTTCCACAATTAATTATTGGGCTTGCATTCTTTGTGCTTCCTTTTTTTTTTTTTAAGATCCTTTTGGTATTTTACAAACCTTAATATGAATAGCTGAATTAACATTAGATTAAGAAACAAAGTGCCCAAACTAGAACCATGTACAAATCTGCTAGCAATGGGTGGACTACTGCCAGTAGATGCACATCTGTGAGGCTGTAGTCACTGTAAATAAAAAGAATCTGCCATTGTTTTCAGAGCAGCTCAGCACCTCTACCAACAGAACACCCTTTGAGTACCCTCCACTTTTCTATAAATCCCAGGTTTGAGACACTGGTATAATTGTCAGGTTTTCAACCCTTTATATGCTTAAATGGATTTTAAGAGGAAAGGAGATCTAAATATCTTTAGACACCATTTCTAATTTCAAAACTCACTGCTTTCTATGTTCAAAGGCCCTGGAAGATTTCTAAAGAATTCAGAAAGGCACATTACTCATATACCCACTTCCAAAAGTGAGTTTAATGACACAAAAGAGAACAACACTTCATCAAGGAAGTTGTTGATCACTCTTCCAAAGATACCTAAGTAGAATTTGACCAGCATGATGGCATTTATCCCAACATCACTGAGATCTGCCCCAAAACAGCCATTGATTCTCCACTAGGGGTGGGGGTACCACTGACAATGAGCTTCTATCTCCCCTTCTGTAACAAGCTCAAAAATATAAGGCTCAAACATGATCTTGGTTTATTTCTTGCCTCTTTTCCAATTTTCTCCATCCAGGGCATTCATTTTTGCTTTTCCTTTGTTAGGAGCCTCTTCCTGGCTCTCTGCATGATTGATTCCTTCTCCTTGGTCCTCTCAGACCAACGTGGGTCAAATCCAAGCTCCACCATAGGTAATAAATCCTATAATCTCTGCACCTCAGTTACCTCACACAGAAGAAAATATCCCAACAAGCACAGCTGACAGCAAGATGGATCACTGGAACAAGAGCCTTTGCCAATTTGATCACCAATTTTTTTTTTTTTTTAATTTCCTGAGTTCAGACTCCGCAAACACGATCTAAGACCCATCCCTTCAACTTGGGGCTCATAACCTACTTAAAACAACACTTCCTGCTCAGGTTATAATTAGAAATATCTGATGATTATGAAGAACATGAGAGGGCTTTATGAAGTGTTAACGAACAACTCTGCTTTG
>RCUC01112152.1:0-21520 GCA_003697995.1 Taxidea taxus jeffersonii | reverse complement strand
GCCCTGACCTTTTTGTCTTTGACACTGCAAGCAATCGATCAATGAAATTCCATCTTTATTAAGTGTCTAAGGACATGGCTGAAATAATGTATGTATACATGTATACAACTATCTCTACACCTGTATATGTAAATAATTGTTTATGGCTTGAATACCTTCTGAGATTTATTAAAGAAGACATCTTCAGTGCTTCCCAAAGATAATAGTTACCAGAACATACACAATTCTAGAAGAGGTACCTTATCTCTCTCCTACACACCTTCAAATTAATAGTGTTTTCCTAACAACTACCACAATTTCTCAAAAGTGTACTTCAACAAACACGGCATTTAGATGTTATGAAATGCACTATCTTAATGTTCATAAAAGTTATTGCTTACACCCTGCATGATTGCTTAATTGCTATGATTCAGTTATGAACAAAACAAAATGCAAAGAAGCAGATCTTACTTGCTCTCCTGCCTAGAAACCACATCCCATAATTAAATTGGAAGATGGTTGGATAGCTCCTCAAACAATGCAAGGGAGTGGTGGAACTGCTTCTTCTTGCTCATTAGCTTTGGGTTAAGTTGAATCATAGCTCTTAAGAGATCATGCAGGCTGTAATGACTAGATCACCTCAGACCAAGGTTGCTGGCTGTGAAGTGCACACTGCTTTAGGAGGTGAGGTCAGAATAATGAAACACTGTGTTCTCAGATCCAAGGAGCCGCCAGTAATACACCAAACCTACCAAGGACTCAGACAAGAGACCTGCACAGAGGAAATGTGTGCCCAATAACATGACTCATCGACCAAGGCTAGAATAATTTCAAGACTGTCAGATAAATTGTATGTACAGGTATGCAGACATATAGTGCTTCTTTTTCCTAGACAGGCTTCTCCCCACATTTAATCATCTCCATTTATATTTCATTTCTCAGAGAAAGACAAACAGTCTCCCCCCTGCCGAACCCTTCATCAAGTAGTCTCATCATCAATCATATGGAAGATTGTATCAGTACCTGGTCCATATGACCTCAGCTTGACCATTTCAGACATGTCAGGCTGACTTCTATCAACACTTGAATCATTGACTGAAGGCTTTCTCTACCTGCCAAAGACCACCTTGCCTATTAATGTGGCAGGATGCAAATGCCAAGGAATTAATACCCCCTGAGAGCAGCCCTCTAGCAATGGCTGACAGGAAATGTTGTAAACATCCCATCTCCTTTATCTCTTAGGCAAGATTAACCCTGAGGTATATGTTATATACTATCTCTCAGTACTCCCTAGCATACTCCAGTTGTCCACCATTTTACTGGCTTTCTTTCTTCTCTGTACCTTTTTTTTTCCCACTTTACTACCAGTGTTCCTTGAGATTGCCTCCTACATAAGCTACTTACAGTGTAATTTTTGTGTCAGGTTTGGTTCTCTAGGAACCCAAATTAAAACTATCATCATCTTCAACATCATGACAACAATAATAATATTCCTTTTCCACATATTAGGAGACTACTATATGGACTTGAAACTTTGTTCTCTGTAGTTAAGAGTCTCTAATGTTTAGCCTCCCTCTCTTTTTTTCTTTCCCTTATGTTCATCTGTTTTGTTTCTTAAATTCCATGTATAAGTGAGATCATATGGTATTTGTCTTTCCCTGAATGACTTATTTTACTTAGCATAATACACTCTAGCTCTATCCACATAATTGCAAATGGTAAGATTTCATTTTTTGATGGCTGAGTAATATTCCTCTGTGTGTGTGTGTGTGTGTGTGTGTGTGTGTGTGTGTATCACATATTCTTTATCTATTCATCAGTTGATGGACATTTGGACTCTTTCCACAATTTGGCCATTGTTGATAATATTGCTGTTTACTTTTCATTTGAAAACAATCCAAAAAAAATCCAAAAAGCAGAAACAGTATGCAAATAAGAGTCATATTCAGCAGCAGTTGAGATTTCCTCAACATTATGAAATTTTTCAATCATATAGCAAAATTGAAAGAATTGTATGGTGAAATCCCATATACTCACCATCTAGATTCTACCATAACTATTATTTTACTATGCCTCCTTTACCATATCTACACAACCATCCATCCCTCTACCCATTCATTAATTCATCTGTTTTGGGTGCATTTCAAAGTGATTTTAAGACACCAGAAAAATTCTCTCTAAATATTTCCATATCCATATGATTAAATATAATACAATGTTTGCTTTCATTTTATAAAATTTGTATATCATGGAATGCAAATTTCTTAAGTGTTCACTCACTCAGCTGTGACACATATGTATGCTATGAACATCTAAACCTCTGTCAAGATATAGAACACTGAGCTACAGATTATTTTGAGGGAAAACAAAAAATACTTGGCAAGGCTCTATTTTCTTTTCTTTAAAATAATCCAAAATACATAGAATGTTTAGAATAAAAAAAAAAGGATACAGGTCTTTCCTTAACCTCAATAAATTTTTTCAATTCCATTTCAGCAACTACATAAAGAGCAAGCATATGAAATGGTGCCTATGGATTAGCTTGGCTTAGAGCATGAATGTTAAGCCAAATGCCAACAGTGCCAATATTAGTAAGATAAATGTAGGAGTAAGGTAAGGAAAAAACAAAAGGGAGTGGTGGAAACTGTGGTTAACACATTTAATATTCGGCTCCAGCTATCAGATGCCATGCAAGCCTGTGAGCCCAGCATCATTAGATCTTTAGATAATTCAAGAAAGGTCGGAAATCCAGATTTTTATGTGCAATGCACTGAATTTCTAAAATCTTAACATTAAATTAAAACTCTTTAAAATGTTAAGTCGTTCAGTCATATGAGCTTGTAAGCCTCTCAGTCGGCCTTCTCTTGCTTGGAATTTCACACTATTTCATGATTTGTAGTTCTCTAAAGTAATATATATTTATTATGATCAGATCATTCTTTGAGTTAATGAGTGAATCTCAGAAGTATAAGATTTAAAGAATGTATTTATCAGTATAAGTTTAAAACTTGAGGAGATAGATATACCAGATTCCATTATAACAGCTATCATAGAATCAAGAGAAACAAGAAGTGTATAGTAATACAGTCTCTTTCTCCCAAGGAAATATACCCATAGACACTCTCACAAAATGGGGCACATAAAATTGGGAGTTTTGCAGATGCCACTCCCTCTCAATTCTTCATTTGTTCACTTACTCATCCATCTGATAAGTATAGAGTATGCATATGTGCATCAGGCACTGTCCTAGGTCTGCTGATATAATTGTAACTAAAATAAAGACCCAGGATTCATGGAATTGAGTTCAGGAAAGATAAACAATAAATGTATAACATGCTTTGTGACTGTGAGTGATAGAAGGAAAATAGAGCAGGATAGGGGTGAGAGGATTATATAAGATGGCCAGAGAAAACCTTTCTGATAAGATGACATCTGACCAGAGCTGAAAGCAAGTGAGAAACTGAATCCTGGAGAAGAAGGGATCCATGGAGAAAGAACTTGCCAGACTAAATGGAAAGACCTCAAATCCAACTTGCAAAAGTTTGTCACTAAATACAAACTAATATATGTGTGCTCCCCTTTAAGCATCCCTATTCTCACATGAAGTATATACAAAATAAGGGCAACTGGGTGGCTCAGTCGATTAAGATGCTGCCTTCAGCTCAGGTCTTGATCCCAGGGCCCTGGGATAAAGCCCTGCTTCTGGCTTCCTGCTCAGCAGGGAATCTCATTCTCCCCCGCCTCCCCCCCCCCCGGGGGGCTATCAACTTCCCCTGCTTGTGGTCTGTCTCTCAAATAGTAAATGAAATCTTAAAAATATATGCATACAAAATATATCCAGAGTGAGAGAACAATACATTATTTGATATTTTAAAATATAAAATTCTATCAAGGATTTATCACAAGCTTATTATTCAGAGACATCAATTCTGTAATTAAGATATAATATGATTTATAATTTTTGACGTACACTTTTTTTGGAATGCATTCATTACGTGAAGGAATATATTCCCTATCAACAGAATTCATAAACACTATATATTACAATGTAGAGTAAGAAAGGTCTAATTACGAACAGTTGGCAAATCATTTTCATATAAGAAAATGAAATCTAGATGAAGAATGAAAATGTGAGCTTATTATATAGTCTTCAGAAACCATGCCTGGTTTTCTGTCTTTGAGCCTCTTTGAACAGAGAATACGATCCTGAAATTTAGCCTGTTGGCAACCCCTTCAAGGTGCTGATAGCAGGTGGTGCTAATATACCTTGACACAGGATTTTCTTGCTCAAGAGCTCAAAACAGGGAAAAGGGATTATGGCAACAACTTCACCTGACCCAGCAATGTCTCTGTCTTTTGTCACCCATCATGCCAGTTTCAGAAAAGTCGGTTTAACATTTCAATCAGAAACTGGCAGAATTTGCCTCTTTCAAACCTGTCAAGACAGAAGGTAATTGTGCTCCCAGGGCCATTCCACTTGAAGGAAATATATGGAAATTAGAAATATAGCACATTCTACAAGAAACTGCCAGTTTCTGGTGCCTTTGTGAACTCCCTTTCTTTTTTGTTAAATATAAAAATAGAAAGGGAAGGGCAAGAGAAGGGAAGGTTGGAAGCACACAGTAAAATATGTTCAGCTGTCTGCAAAGTTACCACATTGAAGCTTCTACTGCTTCTTGCCTTGACATAAACATTTCATAGTCTCCAATTATATTAATTGCTCATGTGGTAAAATACCATCTGGGTAATAAACATAACCAAGTTCACAGACATGATTAATTTGGAAATGCTCTGAATGCAAACAAGTGCAATATAAAGATGTTGTCCCATCATTTTTGGTTCTAGACTTTTATTTTTAATAGATTGGGACTCTTCTGAAAATCTACACTAGGCTCAGATGAACATTAAAACTATGGCTTTGTCATTACTTAAGGACACTGCCATAACATCTTTTCTTTTAAAATGTATATGAACATAGGGGTGCCTGGGTGGCTCCATCAGTTAAGCCTCAACTCTTGATCTTGGCTCAGGTCATGATCTCAGGGTATTGGGATCCAACCCAGTGTCAGGATCCCTGTTGGGCATGGAGCCTGCTTGGAATTCTTTCTCTCTCCCTCTGCCTCTACCTCCCTAAAAAATGAATGTGGAAATATTTACGTACTTACAGATAACTCGATCTAATCTATAGTTTTCTGTGAGTTATCAAAAGCTACCAGGACCCTTTAAAAAGAATGGCAAAAAGTCCAAATGATAAAAGATCCCCAAGTAGATTCACTTAGCATCCAGAAACTAGCAACAGCTACCCTTATGTCTAATGCATTCCGCCCAGCCTACCTTTCATTACCCAGTGGAAAACATGAGGCGCTTCCTTATTAGAATTTATTGTCTGTATATTTGTGGACAAAAGAAAGGCCCAAGCTCCCAATTTCTCCAAAAGAAAACTAAGCAACCTGTCAATATACCAGCAGCATTACTTTTCAGTCCCTAAGGCTTATAAAAAAAGTAATGCATTTATGGTATTTTTGCTAAATGTACCTTACTAATTTTTTTAAAAAGTTCTTCACTAGGAAAATTTAGATATAATTCCTTTTTTGAGGAAACGGTTTATAAAATGTCTTATCTTAGTGGCATGAGTGCTGATATATCTACCTGTGCAAAAATGAGCCCAATTCTAAGAGTACCTGTGGCTACTTCCTCAGGGCTTTTATATTGCCTACTTACCTAAATGATGGGATCAAATCATTGTCATACAAGTTCTTCCCTCACTCCTCCTAACACTCTGTTTTCCCACCACCAGCCCACTCTGCTATCTCCTCCATTTCCCCCCGGGGTAAGCCAAAGTTAAGGGAGGATGGCAGAATAGGATATTTATAAAGTTCTCTATATGATTAAACTTGATAGGCCAGCTAGAAGGTGTATATGTGGGTACTTGTCTCTGCAAAAACAAAAATAAAAACAAAAACTCCTCTCCATAAATAAGAGAAGAGTGGGATTTTGAAAGGGGATGTCTTTGGCTCAAACTATTACACACAATGGATCTGAGATAATTGTGAACAGAGTCACATGAGCAGGCAACAAAAATGTCTTGACTTCAGGTATTGCTAAATTTTGTGTAACTTAGGATATTTATATATATGATATAATATGAATACCCATTATGTGCCAGAAATTCTAGGCATTAGGGATATAGCAATGAAACAATCAGTGCAAAGTCCTGATTCTCATTGAACCTAAATCTGGAAGAGAGATGGGGCCACAGAGACATATAATAAATATGTAGGCAGATAATAAACACGAGGAGGTAGCTGCTGATCTGACAACTGAATGATAACGAGGCCAGCTAGAAAAAATGTAGAAGAGAAGAGTAGCCCAGGCAGAGTGAGCAGGAAATATCCACTCCCTGAGGAAGCTAACAGCTCGGTATGTCCCTGGAGCAGAAAGCCGGCCAGTGTGACTGGAGCCGAGAGAGTCACAGTAGAAAGGTGGAAGATAAGGGCTGGAAGGATAGGAAAGAGCAGGCAAATAGACAGCTGGTTCTTGTAGGCAGGGGGAAACAGGGAGGATTTTGCTCTAAGAGCAATGGTTTTCCAGGAGAGGGTTTTAGGCAAGGTGGTAGTGTGATTTGATTTATGCATTTTAATTATTATTTTGGATGCTGCATAGAGAATGAACAATTAATTCAGGAGCCATTTTACCAAGATCCCCCATAAAACTTGAGCCCCAGTTACTCAAATCTTTATTTTGCTCATTGAAATAAGATTTTGGGGGGTTCTTTGCTATCCTTTGACTCACTCCTATTTCCTATAATTATCAAGTAAATATCATAACCAAATCATTGCTTTTGGAGAAATCCAAACTAGGATACCAAATAATGCCCTCAAATAGCTCAATATTCATGTGAGCTCCCTTCCACAGTGGAGCAGAATCTCCAACAACCATTGCAATGATCAATTCCAGAGTGGAATGAGAGTTGAAAGAAGATCCAGTGAGGGGTGTGGGGAGGAGTTGAGAGAGAAGATTTACCATGGGTAGGAGGAACTCTTAAGTTAACATCATGGCCAAAACACCCTGAGCCTTTCTGACTAGATCCACAGTTAAACAGACACTCCATAAGAAAGATGTACAAAATGTCTGTGACATTATTATCTGACTCAAAATTTTGACAGAATTCAGTTAAAAACTGAACATGTTGAGACAGGCACTGGCACAAAGCCCCAACCTAGTCAGATGTACCTCTTGATTTACTGCAGATGGGCACCAAGTCATTTTGCCAATTTGGATGTTCCCACTAAGGTTTCACAAATAGATCTTTCTCCAACAATATCTGCCTTCAGTCAAAAGTGGAACAAAATAAGAAATGTGACTTAATTCACAGACACAGACAAACATACACCAAGGCCACCAGTCACGTTTAGCTACTTACTAAACTACTAAAGTACTTTACTTAGTATTCAGCCCCAGTTACTTTAGTTTTTGTTCAAAGTTCAAAATTATCCATCATCACCATCTTATGTATCATGGCAAGATTCCTTTTTATGAGATCTCTGTGAAACTACAGGCAATTCCTTTCAATGACAAATAGTTCAAAGATTTTACTTCTAAGAGTTGCCATGTCCCAGCTTGTATTTTGTGTAGCCATGATATGTTTGATATGATGTGATTTAAACTATTTCATATGTTCTAACAGGTAAACACTACTCCATAAACAAAAGTAGTTATATTGCTACTAATCTTAATACTTTCTATCTACAAAGATATATATGCTTAAAGAATTAATGAAACCTCCCACAAATTCAATTCTAGAATACCTTCTTGGGATTCAGTATGACATGTCCAGTTGCTCATGTGTAAGTTTCTTGGTACAAATTACTTGAGCACTACCTGGCCATTCAGTCCAAGGAATGTGAGGATCTTGGTAAGGTCATGGCAGCTAAAGGAGGATTCTGGGATGACCTCAGTGCATAGTTAATTCTGCTTTGCTTCTTCATTATTTATTCAAGACTTTGATGACTATTATGCCACAGCCTCCCAGATACCTAATCAAGGAAATGCCCAAGTCTTTGACAGGACTCCTTGTAAAATAATAAGAAGGTAACCCTTATAAACATTCAAGAGTAGAATGACTTAATCTTAAATTGTGAAGGGAACTTGGGAGGTTCCTTTAATGTTCCACACCAATGTAACAGTACTCTGAGATAAAATCATTCATTTATTCTCTGTTTTAAGTATTTCCAACTAGGAAGTACTCATTAGCTCCCAAAGGGGTATCATTCTAACTTTTGCAATCTGAAAAGAATACAAATCAGACTTACAAGGCTTCCATAAAGGAAAAATTCCAACTAAAAATACTAACACAACTTTTTTTTTGAAAGAGTGTAATTAATGATTCTAATGAAAGAGATATGGAACAGAAAAAGAGAGTTTAAAACAATACTATTTAGAGTTAAAGGTAAAAGAGAATTTCACAATATGACCAGATGTTCAGATATAAGGGATGAATGCAACTTTGTTATTTTTATCCCACTTCCATTCTCTTTTTCTTTTTCTAAGGTCAAATGGTTTGCCACCTGGCCCACTATACAGCAAAAAACAGCAGTCATTTAAATTATTTTCTTATAAATTTGTAAGAGTCTTGATAACCAAGAAATTATTTACAAATACATAATCATAATTCATGTGACTATCTGCCTTTTACAGATCAAATCCATCTTCACATCTTTCTGTCCCTCCCACAAAACAAGAAAGACTGACACACCACAAATTCAGCGCACTTCTCTGTAATCTCTGCTACAAAAGCCCAACTCTGATACATCAGCTAGACCCGGAACTTCAAGTCCACATCAATAATTCAGTAGTCTGAGCAGTATATGCAGTACATTTAAGCAGAGATGAAGTGGCTGACATTCTAAGAAAATGCCAATGGCAACAGGTGTCCAGGTCACCACATCTGAAGCATTCATTCTCTTAACCAAGAGGAAAGGCATTAGAAAGGAATAAAATGCAAACGAACAAAAAACCTACTAATGAAAACCAACTTGCCCAAATACTGAATGACTATCAACAATCTCAATCACATAGTACTTGCACATATATAATACTAAGTAACAGCTCTTAATACTGCACAAATGTTACACTGAAAACTTTTATTAGTTATAGAAGGATGTTCTGTGCCTCCTCTCAAAGCCATGCTTCTTAGAAACCCTGGATCTTAAAATCAGTAGTTGTTAAAGATAAAGAACAAACAAAGGGTAGGCCCTTAGCATGTATTAAGTGAATGCCCATTCAATAAAGAAATGAATGAGCACAAACTGAAATCATCATAGTAAAGAAAAAAACAAGAACTCATCAGAATGTGTCTACGCAGCAAACATGGAGTGTTGAGAAGAACTTTTAATGAGAAAACTGAGGCATACCTTTTACAAGGCCAGCTTTAGAAGAGGAAATCTGGGGTGTAGAGACACAACTTTCCACAGGACTTGTTACTCTTTTGAGGCTCCTCAACCTTTCCTGCACACAGCTGGCCCCTAGGGGTTAGTGTCTCTGTATCTGGTGCTTATGGCCAGAGCTGGGGCAGTTCATTTAACTAATCTGAGTCATTCAGCTTACCATTTACTGTGAGGATGAGAGCATGTGGTAAACTATAAAACCATAGACACAAATAAACAAATAAATAAACAGAAGTAAAAATAAAAATAAATCTATCCCCTCCATTATCAATGCTACCACTAATAAAAATATTTGCTCTATTAGTTGCCTAGGGTTGCTATAACAGATCACCACAAACTTAGTGGCTTAAAACAATAGAAATTTATTCTGTCACAGTTCTGAAGGCCAGGAGTCTGAAAACAAGATGTCACCAGGGCTTTGCTCCTTCAGAAGGCTCTGGGGAAGAATCCTTCCTTGTTTCACCCAGCTTTTGGGATGACTCTGGGCATTTCTCAGCTTGGAGTGGCATCACTCCAACCTCTGTCTCCATGTTCACATGGCCTTCTCCTCTTTGTGTACCCATCTCTCAAATATCCCTCTGACTTTAAGCCCACCCTAAACTAGGATGATCTAATCTTGAGATCCCTAACTTAATTACTTTTGCAAAGACACTTTCTCCAAACAAGGTCATCTTCACAGGTTCCAGAGGACATATCTTTTTGGGGGGCACAATATTCAACCCACTACACCTTCCCTTCCCTCCTGTTCCCACTTTCCCTACCCTCAAGTACAAATGGAAAATAAAATGATTCCCAGAGCTTTTCATATGCTTTTAGCTAACTGCTTTCTTGGGAAAATAAAAGGAGAAAATAACAAAAAAGCAACTGGAGAAAATACCTTGCCAGGCAAGTGTATGTGATGCTGATTATATTAGTAGCAAACTTTTGCTACTGGGATACACAAGTTTATTTCACTAGAATGTGGTATTTGTAAGAGTTAAATGAAGAATAGCCTGCTTATTTGAACAATGATTCTCTTACTTTGGATTCAATCATTAATTGACATTCTATTATATATGAAATAAATGAGAATATTAAACACACACTGAAAAATTGAAGATAAATTATATTTCAGTGCACTTAATCAGATTGGAAGGTGGAAGGATACCAGTATTTAAACCAATCCTGTAACATCAAAATGTATTCAATTAGCTAGAGTTAATGTTTTTAAGGTAAGGTTTCAACACTTACGCTGGTCTGTAAGTATTAAAACAAATCCTGCAGGTGAGAACATCTATTTTTAGAGTTATTAAAATCAGTTTTCTTTTGCCAGTATATCTGAGTGTAAGCAGTGTGCAGGGGAACAATTCACTATAATACATATTCAAATCACATAATTTTAAAAATGACCCCTTTTGAGACCTAAGTGAAAAAAAAATATATATATATGTGTGTGTATGTATGTATGCATATATATATATGTATGTATATGCCTTCTTGCCTTCTCCTTTTTGGCAAGACAATCCCTGATAGTTTTGCAGGCTCTCTGACATTTCTGCTCTTCATACTGTTGGACATGAAGGAATGTGGTAGTTGCTATTGATCCTTAGCCCATATCCCCCAAGCTCATCACTTCCCAGAGACTTCTAATTTCCAATATTGATATCCTTGCCTGAGTTTCCCCATAAACTGCAAAAAGCTACATCACAAGAGGCCTGAGATATTAATATGTTCTCCTGAATTTCTCAACAGATGACTAACAAAAACTGGGGTATGAATACCCCAGTTCCCTTACTTCTCATGTGGGCTGAGTCTCAGACTAATTCTATACCATTTCCCAAAATGTCCCTATGGCATTAAACTTTTGTCCCCCACAGCTATGACTGATTTCATATAATACCCCTTGGGCTGCCTTCCCCACCCCCTGCTTTCCTGTATTGTGTTCCACTCTTCCCTACCTTCCAAATAAACTACTTGCACTCAACTCTTTTGGAGTTTCCTTCTAAGGCAATGCAACCTATAACAGAGAAAAAGAAATAGTATTACCCTTCAAAAAAGAGAAAGGAAGGAAGGAAGGAAGGACGGAAGGAAGGAAGAAAGGCTTCTTTGCTTTAAAATGATCTCACAGGGGTGCCTGGGTGGCTCAGTGGGTTAAAGCCTCTGCCTTCAGCTCAGGTCATGATCTCAGGGTCCTGGGATAGAGCCCCGCATCGGGCTCTCTGCTCAGCGGGGAGCCTGCTTCCTCCTCTCTCTGCCAGCTTCTCTGCCTACTTGTGATCTCTGTCAAATAATTTTTTTAAAAAATCTTTAAAAAATAAAATAAAATAATAGACCTCACAAGCTAATCTTTCTGAAACTACTGACACACACTAAATATGAAAGTACTAACATTAAAAATAAGAACTCAAAATTGTATAGGACAGAGGCAGGTACTTCTCATGAACAAAAAGGCATGCTTTAGCTCCTTCTTCCCTCACTAGAATCCCAATTTCATTCAGGTGATGAATGGCTACATGTCTCTGGACAACTCAACTCCTCCAGAGGTCTAGGGAGCAAACCTTGATTAGTCTGGCCAATCATGTTCATTTAATTCCCATTTTCACTGCTCAGGAATGGGTGGGAGATGTACTTCTCTAGTTAATGGAAACAGCCCAGGAGAAGTTATAAAACTTCTGAAAATGTTTATCTCCATGTTTAAAGAGGACATAAAGAGGAGCTTTTCCTCTCCCCAAGCCTTTACACACTCACTGTATAAGGAGGTGGTCTAGAAGTTGTGGTAGCCATATCATGAGCATGAAGTGACAAGCCTGAAGACAAATGTCAGCATGCTAGGGGTGGCAGGGCAGAAAAATAAAAGGCAAAGTGGATCTTTGATCTCTATGAACAACTGAGTTAACTAAATCTGAAACAGTCATATCTATGGAGTTGTGATGTCAGATAACAAGCCTTATTGTTTAATCTTTTGGTCTCCTGTTACTTACAACCTAAAACCAAAATGTGTACAGTGTACAAAATACTTTCACATAGAGTATGTGAGCTCTCTAGACAATGGAACCTAGCTTGTCATTCCTGTAGTGGTCTCTTAGCCATAACCGCATTGCAGGTCCTTTCCCAAGCAGTCACTGAAAATGGGAAGTGAATAAACATAATAGGTTATAACTAATCAAGGTTTACCTTCCAGGATCTAGTTATACATGGCAGAGAAAGGCCAAAGGAGCAAAGGTTAGTGAAAAACAAGTACTTAATCTGTGTTCTGGCTATTATTACGTAAGACCCATCCTCATATACCTACCTCATAGGTTTGGTATAGAGATTAGATAGGAAAACATACACACAGAATTAACCAAGAGCCTGTCCTGTTGCTCTGTAGATGCTGGTTATTCTTTACTACTGGATCAGAGAAGACAGTCCAATCCACTCTGAGTGATGGTTAACATTTGTTGACCATTTGTAATATTTGTCAATACACCCTGAGCAATAGATCAACTGACTCTTGAAATAATCCATCAGTGAGGTGAATAGATATTAGAATGAAAAAAGGCATCTCAATCAAAAGAGTCAATAAGGGCAAAGGCTTAAGAAATGGCAGGAGGTTGGGGAGGGAGTACAAGCTGTTCAGGTTGATAAAAGTATGAGGCAGTGGTAAGCAAAAAGGCTAATAAAGTTAGGCTGGGGCTAGATCACAAACTTTCTGTACCACTATAAGAAGTATAGACTTTATTCTGTAGTGGGAGTTTTTAAAGGTTAGACTTATCTCACATTAAGGTTAATAAAATTATTTAAGATGTTAGTTTATATTATACTGATAGCTACTGAGGATAGAATTAAAACTAGAGAAGGTTTCATCCATTTCTGTTGAACCAAGTCCCTTCTTCATGAACCAGGCTGCTTATTTTTCTCAGCCTCCTAAAGACACTTACTTAATCAGGCTTTTTCCCTAAACCATAATGATTAGAATAATTGCCCCTTAAGTGGACCTGGAAAATAAGACTAAATTTAGAGGCACTCATTTAATTCAGAATAGTATGTCATCAAACTTCACAAGCTCAGTTGAACCACATGTGAAACACATTAGGATGTCTGAGGATGTATCTAACAGATCATTAAGAAATAGTTTTCCAAACATGTACTCTTTCTTAGCTGTTTTAATGTAAATCACAGAAAATGAAACTGCTGAAATTCATGATTTCATAATGCACAGTGTGAGTCATTGTCCCCAGAGCATTCTTTCTATAGAAATGGTATGTTAGCATATTTTCCTATAATGTTAGTGTCATCCATTGATGTATATTTTATTTGTGGTTTTCAAGTTGTTCACTAGAAATCTATTTTTTTGATGCCTATGTAATCAACGTAGGTTGTAAGCATATTCTGGAAAACTAGCTGATGTAAGGACTGTTGCCAATGTCTTTGAAGGGTTGATCTCAAAAATGAATTCTGAAAAGAAATATAAATCAAACTTGAAAGACTTCTATGAAGAGAAAATTCCAACCCAAACTACTAACAATAGCTGACAGCTTAATTTGAAACATATAGACAAGACAAGATGGCTCTCTTGATTTACTAATGTCTTTTTATTTTTTTTTTGAAAAAAGAAAGTAAAATGGAAAAAAATGGAAAAGTGTGAATAGGCAGAATATAAATGAAATTCTGAAAGATAACACTGGATCTTCATAGAGTCACAATTACTCTCAAAATAGATGTTTTGCAATGGCAGAATTTGTGTAATATTTACCCACTCTATTTTAACTGAGAAATTAAAAAGATAACAAAAAAAAGAGAACCAGGATTTAGCGACAGTGTGAAAAATATATTTCTATGCAATTTAAGTACCACAAGATTTATGATTGGGTTGAGAGGGACATGAAAAATACTGATGTCAGAGTCATTCTGGCATTCTGGTGACTTTCACTGAACCTTTATTGTATCTAAGCAATGCAAGCTATTTAATTATAGCCATCATGATAGTAGAAAGGACTTTGGGTTGTTGTTTTTTTGTGGGTTTTTTTTCCCAGATTTTTTTTTTTAATTTTAAAGTAATCTCTACACCCAGTGTGAAGCTCGAATTCACAACCCTGAGATCAAGAGTTGGACGCTCCACTGACTGAGCCAGCCAGGTGTCCCAGTTTTCTTCTTTTTTAATCAGAATTCTGACATCAGTCTTACTTACTACCCTGTCTTTAGAAATCAATTCTGTGGTAAATTTTTTGTCCCCACAACTTCTCTAACTCCCTCCAAACTCAGAGAACACTTTCAAAAAAGATTTAAGCTGGTCATCAGCATGGATCCAATATTTGCTGGCTCTGCTGAATATAAAACCAGAAGGAAAAAGGGGTGAACACAACAGGCAACTTGAAATTAATATGAATATATAATTTATTTGACATCTTCATTTACCACTCTTTGGAAATGCAAATGATCTAAAAAGTTATCCTAAGTGCTTTAAGATCCAACTCTTCTAATTAATATGCCTAACTGCCAATAAAATTGCAGAATAGGGTACAGCATCACTCAAAATTGTTCATAACCTAAGATAGGCATACCAATATAGTAAGATATGAATGGGCACAGGTAACCACATGGCATGTAGAAAGATGTTAATTACAGATTCTGACAAGTTTGGGCATGAAGCTTAGCTTCATCATTTACCACTGTGTAAATTGTCATTACCATTCAAGCACCTCACATTCCCTCTCCCTGCCTCACGTTCCTCATCTGCAACATAAAAATAATACTTGCATCACATGTGTACAGTGTATGGGTATGGAAAATAATGATAATGTAGTGACTAGCACAGTACCAGCTACAAGGTGGATGTTTAATAAACATGAATGCTCATCATTATCATTAACATTGGTAACTTTCAACAGCTTGGAACTGAATGTATTCAAATGACAACCAGTGAAAAGTGTAAATAGACCTAACTATAAATAAGCTATATCTCTCACTTTCATCTAAGCAAACTTGGAGAGCTAAACTCAGATTTTTGTATAGGAATATTGTCATAGTTGGTGAATAGGGTGGCAAATAAGAAACAAATGTCTATTTAAACACCAACATCATTATCAAGGGCACTTACTACTGGTAACATTCTAGAACAAAATAACCAGTTATAAAGAGGTTTCAATGAGAAAATCATTTCAGAATTCTAAACTAGGATGCCAAAACTACATCTTCTCTACCATGTTCTAGATATGGAAAAAAGAAAAACTGGGGCTCTTTCCAATCCCTCAAACTTTCATTCTTTGAAGGTTCTCCAAGCTTTGACCCATAGCATGCTAAGGGAATTCTTGTGAGGTAAAAACAATCCGGAGTGAGGCATATGAAAAAGCTTGAGGCTCTACTATGAGAAGCCACTCAGGCTCTGCTATGGAAGCCACTCAGGACCATGAAGAAAGGCTGGGGAAGCTAATGAGATCAAGCACTTGAGAAGCATTTGTGAATAGGATGAAGGAAGAACAGGAGAGAGTATTCTAAATACACTCTCCCTTTCCCCTTCAGTGAGATCATTGGGGTAATCAAGGGAACAGTGAGTGAGAGGCAATGCAGGCAATGGCCAAGAGCATGACTGTAATAGGTTCTGACAGGTAACCAAATGGTATGCATACTTTGTTCATCCTGTCCTTTCCTTTCCCCTCTCCATCACTCCTGCCTAGCCACCACTAGTCCATACTTGGCACTGGGACAAAGTGAGAGTGAAATTCTAACTTACTACAATAAATTGGAAAAGAAAACCTCCATTTGTCTAGTCAACTGGTTTTTGTTCAACGGAAAGCTTAGGGCACCTCTACAGCCCTAACCAGCCTCTAAGGCTAAGATAGAGAAGGGAGCTAAGAATATGAAGAATTTGAAAGGGTGGGTGAATTCAGACCAATGAATTATATTAGAAAGGACATTCACAGGTCAGAAAAAAGTGAAACCTTAAGATGAAAGACTAACTCAGAGGAGTTCTGAAATGATTTGTTGATATAAGTTGGAGACAGGCTTTTTCAACAGAGATTTCTGCCATAACCAAAATGACTATTTGTCCTGGTTTATAACTTCTGACCCAATATTATTATAAATACCACTCCCTTTCACTTTTAAAGCATCATGTGCTAAATAATAAATTCTTTTTTTCTTTATTTTTTATTAGACAGAGAGAATGAGAGAGAACAAGCAGTGGGAGTGGCAGAGAAAGGGAAAGGGAGAAGCAGGCTCCCTGCTGAGCAGAGCCCAGGCAGGGCTTGATCCAGGACCCTGGGACCACGACCTGAGCCAAAGGCAGACATTTAACCAATTGAGCCACCCAGGCACTCCTAATTAATAAATTAAATGACCAATCTAACCATAACTTGAGGAGAACATTCCATCAATCTTAGAAAAATAAGGATATTTTTTAAAATTTTTATTTATTTATTTGACAGAGAGAGAGATCACAAGTAGGGAGAGAGGCAGGCAGAGAGAAAGGGGGAAGGAGGATCCCTGCTGAACAGACAGCCCGATGCGGGGCTTGATCCCAGGACCCTGAGATCATGACCTGAGCCGAAGGCAGAGGCTTTAACCCACTGAGCCACCCAGGTGCCCCAATAAGGATATTTTAAAGTGCACAATTTCATTTGCATTTTATCAAGAATGATTTCCAGATCAACAAACCTATCACAATGAGACAGGAGAATGATTGAAATGCAAATGTTGGAGGCAAAAATGGGACCATTAAAGTTAGCCTCTGCACTCTTTTGAATACACAAATACATGCAGACAGACAGGTAAGTGATCAGCTACAATGTCAGCAGACCCAGAATTGGATCTTGTTACAGAATTTGGAGGTACCAAAAAAGCATAAGCTAGAAATTTTCTGGAAGAGGACTCAATGTATGACATTCATCAGTGGACTAGTTAGGATCTCTGATATTTTATAAAATGCAGTTGGAGACCAATACTGCTGTACCTGTGAAAAACAGACATTGAAATTAATGGTCATGATTGCCTTAACCCTACATGCTCCCAGTGAGGTCTACTAGGAAACCAGAAACCATGAGAAAAAAGGAGATGAGAAACTATTAGACGATGGAGTCCCCTGGTTTGTTGGGGGAGGAGGCTCAGTGGTAACAAACAGTCTAAGAGAGGTGGCACATTTGTTAAACCAACATGGGAATCTAAGCTGGACACTCTGATTCTGAATTTATGGGTCATGACACTGGCATCAAGACACAGAAAATATAATTGCAGAAGGACCGAATACCTTAAGCAGGGTAGGGATGGACAGTTGTACTACAGGTAGAGTAGAAAATTATAACTCC
This sequence comes from Taxidea taxus jeffersonii, assembly GCA_003697995.1. Classification (NCBI taxonomy): domain Eukaryota; kingdom Metazoa; phylum Chordata; class Mammalia; order Carnivora; family Mustelidae; genus Taxidea; species Taxidea taxus. The sequence continues at coordinate 3,834 of RCUC01112152.1, read as the reverse complement.
CCTCAAGAGAACAATGGAAAATATGCCCCAAATCAACTGCAGTTTGAGGAATCAGGCATGCCAGAAAGGATGTTACTTGTGGAAACTGATGTGGAGAATACAGTGATTAACATTAAGCTCTCTCTGCCTGCTGGTAACTAGAGGGCAAAGCAAACAATATACGTGTGAGGCCACAAAGGGCTCTTCTGGGAGAGAGTTAAAGGAATTGTAGGTATCCTCTTACTCCCTTTTTCTGAAACAGGAAAGTACTAGCTTTTATTTTTTATTTTTTTCTTCAGAAAGTAGACCTATGAGAACAGAAACACAGAAGAGGATCTTCTCTTACCACTTCTAAAAGCAAAGAAATCTTTTTAACATAATTAGTGACACAGAGATGGATAAGAAAACATTCAGTCTTGGCAGTACAGAAGGTCCAACTGTATCATGGGCATTTGCTTCATTCATCCATTCACTCATTCATTCAATAAATACTAACTGAATTCCCAAACAATGCTCTAGGAGGCAGGGAAATATTTAAGTATTTATTTATTTAAGAGAGAGAGAAGAGGAAGGGCAGTGTAAGGAAAGACAGAATCTCAAGCAGGCCCCATGTCCAACATGGATGTGATGCAGGGCTCAATCCCTCAACCTCCAAGATCACTACCTGAACTGAAATCAAGAGGTGGATGCTCAAATGGCTGAGCCACCCAGGCACCCCCCAGTGCATGGGAACATTTATTAATAAAATCAGACTGAAACACCTGACCTCAGTGAGCTTATATTCTAGAGTTGGGACCTTACATTATAATGCTTGATATTGAGACTAGACCCATGAGGGTAGGCTTTTTTATTGCCTTTATCCATGGAATGGATTAGAAGACCTTAATCCCATCCAAGTAAATTAACAAATGGCAACCTAGGCCAAAGGACATAGAGAAAAGACAAAACAGGCAGGGGGCAAGATACAAAAAGTTTTAAGAAACCACAAAGCCTGTTGGGAAGAGAATGAATTAGAGGTTCCACAAATAAAAAATGGCAATGCCTGTGTAGTGTAGACCATAGGCCTCTGGCACCCACTGAGAAGCTCAAGGGACAAGCCCAAAAGAGTAGAGTTGCCTCACCCAACAATGGTCTCTGTGTAGACTGCTATAGGCTTCTCAAACCCAGAGCAAAGAACTTCCTTCTGGATTTATTGCTGAGACTAACCAGTCTATAAAAGTCTCTTTATCCTCATATCTGATTTTGGCTTTGTTTTTTGATTGCTTGCTTTTTTTCAGGGTGAAATTGTTTTGTTTTGTTTTGATTTATTTTCAGAAAATAGACTATATTGCCTCCACCTTCCAATGTTAAGGGCACATTAGATGAGTTATTTATGTGGCTATTTCCACTACTTACAGACTACAGTGATATTTTTAAAAGAATAGAAGCCTAAACTGTAGATTTTTCTAGGATTTTCTACCCAGTGGTTTTCAAATAGGTCATATATAACAGTACTTCACTCAAAAGATGAATATGTAAAAGAAACAGCTGTGGAGTTGCTGTGACTGGAGCTAGAGGGGAGATCAGAAGTCTTCTATCTTTCCTCTCATCACAGTGGCCTGTAGGGGGCTTTGCTAAACCCCTACAGATGCTACAAACACAAACCGAAAATCCTGGCCCACCTACCTTGGCGGGATGTGCGGCCTACTATCCACACCACCCAGCCGACAGCATTGCCCTGTAGTAGTGAAAAGGGATGTGTCAGAAGGTATAAGACATCTCAGTGCAGACAAAGAAAATCTTGATTAAAAGATTCCCTATGGAATAACTAGCTGACAGAATATAAGAACTGGCAATAACAATGGATAGTAAAGTGACAACCAAAGCCTGTACTAACCATAAGGACGAATTAGCAAAGGAAAACCATAGCGAAATAGAAACAGAAAACAAACATAAAAAGAACTATGACTAAGGCTACTGTGAACAGGCTGATTATCCTCACTACCAATTAGATTACATTCATACACACTCTTTATTCATCCAACAAGCACTTGTGAAATGCCTACTATATGCCAGGCATGTTGCTAGGTATTAAGAATACAGAGAAAAATAATACGCAGTCATCACTGTGAAAATGCTCACCCTTCTATAGGAGACAGACCTGTAGGTATAGGGATATAAAGAAAATCTCATTTAAATGTGTATATGAAGTACTTAGCATAGCAACTGGCATATGGTGAACTCAGTATAAATGTCAGCTATTATTAACAGCTTAATCCTCAGTTTCCATTCACTGGCCCTCAAAAAAGATAAATTTTTAAGGAAAGAACACTTTGAGAGGTTCCTGTGAAGAGCCAATATAAACATATTAGTCTTCTCTCCCCTACTTGGTGAATGGCTCACAAAGGGTAGGAACCAGGCTTTATATTTTGATATGAAAGGCCACTCCTTTCTTGACTTCTCTCTCGCATTCTTGGATACCAAACCCTCCTCTAATAAATAAGAGGAGAAACACAATATATCAACAAACACCTAAAAGTCATCTGATTATCATCTGATAATATTCAGCAACCATCTAAATAATCTATTCAACATAGGGATAAAAAGATTCATCTTAAAGACTATCAAAATTCAACAGTAAACACTAAATACAGTGAAACAATGAAGTCATTGTGATTCAAAGAAACAGGGACTCCTGCTTTACCTCTATTATTTCAACACTGCATTTGAAGTTCTAGCTAATGAAATAAGACTCTCAAATTATACGACTGAGACAAATATTAGGGAGAAAAAAGACAAAATGTCTTTATTTCAAATTAAACAAACAAGTAATAAAAGAATTCAATATGGTAGCTGGATTTAAAAAAATTTAAAAGATCAATAGCATTTCACTAGAATAACAACCAATTATTAGTAGACATGAAAAAAAAATTCTATTCTCCAAAGCAATATAAAACTACAAAATATATAAGAACAAGTTCATAATAAAGTCACAGAATCTTCATAACAAAACTTCAAAATTGTATAAAAGACAAAGTAAGAATTAAAAACAGTTACAATGTCAATGTTTTGTGGTGACTGTTGTAAACTGGCAAATGATTTTAAAATTCGTAAGAAGAATAGGAAGTCAAATTTCTTTGCAAAAAAAGAAAAGAGCACTTTCCCCATCAGATATTTTAAAAGTCTATAAAAATGCCATAATCAATATAGCATGATATGGCTACTTGAATAGACAAAATATTAGTAAAAAAGAAGAGTCCTGAAAATACATACCCAGAGGATGCAATATATGACAAAAGGTGCACTTCAAATCAGTGGGAAAGCATCCTTTTCTAACTAAATGGAGCTGTGACATTGGCAACTGTGTGGAAAAAGTAAATTTAAACTCCTATCTCACACTATACAAAAAGTAAAAATAAATAAATAAATAAATTAAAAAACTATAATTAAAAATATTAAATGTCAAAAAGTAAGATAACTGCATTAGAAAAGAGACTATTTTAAGAACTCCGAGGTAGGGAATATTCCTTAAGCAAAACAGGATACCTAGATGTATAAAGGTTTATAAAAGTTGCACTTTGATTTCCATGTAAATTTCAGTTTTTTCAGAATTAGTTCTGTAATGAAATGGATTTTATTTCTATTTTTGCTCTACATCATAGAGCAATAATCTTGATCTACAAAATTAATTTTGCATGATATGCAACAAGATTATCTTCCTTTTTCAAGTCATCTGTTGAGTTTGGTAGTATTTTGATCTTTGTTTTTTGTTTTTTGTTTTTAGTTCCAGAATATTTGGATGGTCTTAAGTACTCTTCTTCTATCTTCATCAGAGCACTTCTTTTCCATGAAGTTCTTCCAGTTCTTTCATTATTT
>RCUC01112150.1:0-13282 GCA_003697995.1 Taxidea taxus jeffersonii | reverse complement strand
AAAAAAAAAAAAAAAAAAACCAAAACAAAAAAAAAACCTCCTCCAGAAGCAGTTACAGAAGTCCTCAAATCAAATCAGTATGCAGATACATGGAAACGTTAATTAGTTGGGGCAGGATGGACACTCATCAGCTCAGTTCTGTTATAAGAGTCCCAGCTGCTGAAATTAAACTCTGATGCCATTCATGCCAGCATCCAATCATCAGAGAGATCAGAAGTTCAGAGATGCCTCCAAGTTGCCAACAAGTGTGACCACTATACCTCCAGGACTCTGAAGCCGTGATAGAGGGGGAAGAACAATTTGAGAGAGGATGCCCAGCTGGTAAGAATCAACTGTTTCTGATGTTTGAGTCACTTCACGAATCTCATTGGCTAAAATCAAGAAATGCTCCGCCTCTTTGCAAAAGTGTACGAAGGGGGAAGTGTCTAAATTTCTATGTCTGATAGCATTCGACCCTATTGCTTTTAGCCTCCTGGCTTTATTATCTATATATACACAGGTACATGTGTATATCTTCTGTAATTGTTCTCCATTTGTTGATTATCAAAGAGAGTTGAAGGAAATGAATTGTGAAACTTCTCGGTGTGCTACCCTACAGTACTGTCCCGACCCATACATCCAGCGGTGAGTTGAAATGTGACGTAACTTCTGTCAAACTTAATTGGAGTGCCTTGTGTATTATGAGTGTTTCTGCTGTCTACAAAGAGCAACCCCTCCTTGTTTAGGAGCACAGTAATATTATTTTGGACTTGCTGTGAACTTAAAGTGGTCTGTGGGCATCTTTTCTAATTTTCTTTTTAGTTCATGCCTGGATCTACAAAGTTACAAAGACAATCTTCCTATGATTTCTTGAAAAAAATTATCACACCATTTGCAGATGTTAAAAATCTGTTATTTGCCTTGCTCAGTGCTCACCCACCCAAGAAGAAGAAATTTCATTGGTCAGGGTTATAATAATGAATGGACTATCTTCAAGTCAAAATAAACACGGGATAATTTTGATTTATACATTAAAAATAGATGAATAGCCATTGTTATGCCAACAGATTGTGGCTTGTCATTTTGGCTCTAAGAAATATTTTCTTCTTGATTTGTTTCATAACAAACACCATCTTTTGACAAATCTGACTTTTAAAATTTATGATTGTACTGAATTTTATTTATATTTATAGGAAGGAACATTTGCCTAGCACTAAGTGGGAATATTAGTGAGTGTGCACGATGTGTGTGTATGTGTTTCAAATTAGAGTTTGCTATTTTTAAACTGGTAAATGAAATCTGAACAGTGTTTTTCCAGTCATAAAGTTATGGGAGATATTTAAGTTGTATGTAGCAGTGTGATGTTGTTAATTTAACAGCATGAGATTTGATGTTGGAATTTCATACTTTATTTTATAAGACTAATGAGAGAGGTCCTCTGAGTGTTGAAAATGGTGGGGTTCCAAAGGGGTTAACTTGTCATTCACCACCGAGGCTTATTGGAAGCTCATACCAGAAGTGGAATGGGCTCTCGGGACAGGGCTCAGTTACTGTCACATTGCCTGGGCAATTACAGAAGATGTGTGATATTTTCTCATTAATATGACTTGTCACCATGTAGGACACTAATGTGGACAATGTAGACTTTGCTTCTCTTCCTGTGAGGTTTCTGGGGAGCTGTCTGAAAAAGCAGAAGCAGAAATGTAAGGCAGAAAGGTAAATGGTGGAGGAAGAAAAGAGACGGAGAAAAAAAGGAAAAGAGAGAGAGAGCACACGCGCGCAAATTGTGGTCTTCTAGGTTGAAATGAGAAATATGAACGGTGATCTGATTTTTGCCTTGCTATCTTCCACAAGTTACAATGTTAGCAAAAATGAGGGACTCTGGAGTTTATGTTCTTGGATAACCTGTTAATTAGATTTCGATGGAGTTGGGGAGCAAGGCACCCAATATTTTCTAGTTCTCAAAATTGTTTTCCAAACTCAAAATTTTCTGTTCTACTCAAAATCTTTGAAATGGTATTCTAAAATCATAGTTTTTATGAAATATTAGCTGTATCATGCTTCTCTTGAGGACATCTTTTTTAACGTAGGTACTTGGATCTACCTCAGCTCTGGAGGAAACTTTCTTCTATTGACTAGCAACCCACATGTCAACCCTGTACACCCCTGTCTACAGGCATTCCCCGTGATTGATGAGAAAAGCCTGGAAATGTAAATAAATGAGAAAATTGCTTCTCATATTGTCCCAACAACCTGTTAGTTCATGGAACAAAAATCGCCTGCTTTTGACATATTGTAAAATTCAAAGCACTAATAGTACATTAAAGTAGTTTAATAAATTATGTTCAGCAAGATAGTGTACTCTCCATTTGTAACAAAAACAACTTGCAAATAAAAAGCCGACAAATGCTTGTTGCTGGGCATCTATTCTGTGCAAGGCACTAGAAATAGCCAAGTGAGTAAGATGTGGCCGTAATGTTTACTTATTTAACTCTATGGTACGTATATACTTAATAATGTATATTGTCCTCAAATATTTTAACTGTTTTGCCACATACTTTAAAGACTGAATTATTACTATTTTCCTGTCCACACTACTTAGTGAATAAGTGAATAAGTGGATTAGCACTGCAAGGTATCTATGGTACCATGTATTGTCAATGTAAGAATAAGTAATATTCTCTTTAATGCCTAGTGAGTGAATGGGTTTGAGTTGCTTTTTCTTAGCAGACAAACCTTGTAGTTCTCAGTTTACAAAATCTATTTTAAGGAAGACCAAATTTAATCATTCCACAATAGTAGTCATCTACATAGTTAAATTTGTCTTTTTTCCTGACCTTGTCTTTAGAAAGAAGTCATGAAAGGGAATTTTCAAAAAAGGAAAGATTAGGGTGCCTGGGTGGCTCAGTGGGTTAAAGCCGCTGCCTTCGGCTCGGGTCATGATCCCAGGGTCGTGGGATCGAGCCCCGCATCGGGCTCTCTGCTCTGCGGACAGCCTGCTTCCTCCTCTCTCTCTCTGCCTCTCTGCCTACTTGTGATCTCTGTCTATCAAATAAATAAATAAATAAAAATATAAAAAAATTTAAAAAAATTAAAAAAAAAGGAAAGATTAGGATATCTTATTATTTTTAACTCCAAGCTACCTTAATGCATGGTTTCCTTTTATCACAGAATAGAATAAATGAGAGATGCTATTATCATTTATTACTGAATGCCATTCCCAAAAAGCTACTTTCAAAGTTCTATGATAATCATTCTCTCAGTTAAAATTGAGATTTCACCCTCTGTTGTTTTTTTTTTCCTTTGCACCTAAACACATTGACATACTATACATTTAGTTGTGTTCCTGAGTTTATGCTAATTTACTTTAGTCTTTGCAAAAACTTTTCTGACAATCAAAAGAGCATGAAAACTATAGAGCTAAGATTTCCTCTTTGATGATTTGGACCATTACAAAGAGGAAGAAAAGGTGGGGGAAAATCACAAGTCTTGTCATTTTATTGCTAATTTAATTTTAGCACAAATATCAAAGCTTAGATGAAATTATGGCATATCAATAAAGAAAAGCGCATGGGTAGATTACCATTTCCTTAAAAATGAAAACTATAAGCAATGAGTTCTGTTCATTTTTTATTAGGTGATAACTCAAAATGAATCTAAAATGTAGCATTTTAGAATCTAAATCCCTGTTAGTTTATTGTTGGGTAATAATTTGGGGCCTTCTTTCACCCTTTAGTTTTTTGAACTGCCATCTAGTTTTTAAAATAGATTTTTAAACTGTGTCATTCTTTTTTTTTTTAATATTTTATTTATTTATTTGACAGACAGAGATCACAAGTAGGCAGAGGCAGGCAGAGAGGAGGAAGCAGGCTCCCCGCTGAGCAGAGAGCCCGATTCGGGGCTCGATCCCAGGACCTGAGATCATGACCCGAGCCGAAGGCAGAGGCTCCAACCCACTGAGCCACCCAGGCGCCCCTAAACTGTGTAATTCTTAAAGATTAAATCCTTTCAAAATATAACTGAAAATAAAGCAGTTAAAGTGATAAAAATGAATCAAGATCAAATTTTAAGATAATATGATAGTTGAGGACTAAAAATAAGAGAAAACACAGCATATTATTATTTGAGTCACTTGCAAGATGATTTTGTAATTTTTTTTTGCCTGTCACCCTCTATTCAAAAAAGCTCGAACTGCTAACATGGTATATGGATGAGTAAGAAGCATTTCCTGTGTAAATTGCTATTGATTGTGAATTTTATGCTTTACCAGTAAAAGGCCAACTTCATTAACTGTACTTTCTAAATATATCCCAAAAGGAAGTGTGGTGACAGAGAACTTCTAGTGGAACATCACTTGGTTTACGAGAGAATATCACAGAAGGGCAGATGTACTTCTGTCTTGGGTGTCCTCCACCTGCCTCTCCACTTGGCATCCTCCATTCTTCTCCTTCTTGTTCTGTACCTCTGGAAGCTGACTTCGAAAGACTGCCCTAACTCTTCTTTTCTTCTCTGGTTTCCTCTTGGGTTAGAAACACATAAGGAGATATGATGAGCCCTGGGTGTTAAACGCAGTTGATGGATCATTGAACATTATATCAAAAAATAATGATGTACTACTGTATGTTGGCTAATTGAATTTAAAAAAAATTTTTAAGTGCCTAAGGAGAGAAATTAGGGTATATGTTTCCCTGGCCACTTCTCTGTTGGGTTTGCTACTAAAGGCTGCAGGACCTGTCAGATACCCTTGCCACAGGTCCAGGTGCCTACCCTCCCTTTCTCTCAAGCATAGAAGTGGTTAGTATTCCAAGTCATTACTAACCCCAAGACCCCATATCCTATCCCTTATGCCTTGGGAAACAGTCCTTTCATTAAACTCTCTATAGGCAGTCTTTTTTCAAGTACTCTTATTCCTGTCAGGATCATGGCCAAGTTCAAAAACAAAATATATACCCATGGTATTGCCTATGCCCATACAATGCCTTTCAAAATTAATATAACATATAATGATACAACTTCTGCTATGACATAAAGGATGTATCCACTTACTGCAATGAACAAATCAGCTTTTTAGTGAGGCTAACCCATTCATTTTGGCCATCTCCATAATCACTGTTTCTCTATCTATAACAAGCCAACATGCTACAGTCTGTGTATGTTGTTTCTATCAGTACTTGAATTGAAGCAAGGCAGAAGGCAGGAAGAATTGGTTCATAAAGAAATATGAAGGTATAATTTATCAACAGGGACTAATATATCCATCAGTTGTAGTGAAGAAAAAAAAAACTGCTTCAAAACCTTACAATTTTCACAAGAATAAATTGTAAAAGCCCTTTATCATCATTTATGGTTAGTCCAAAGTATGATGTATTATAATTCTAGATGTTACCCCTGGGCTGTAAGTGAGTTTAAACAGTAGGGAGGTAGGGAAGTGTGTACACTGAGTGCACATAGAACTTGTCAAAAGATCTGAATAATAGGCTTAACTCCACCACTAACTGATTATATGATCTTCATGAAATCATTTAAGCTATTTAAATTAAAGTTTCCTCATGAAGTATTTAGGGATTAGAACCCCTGATCTACTCTTCACGGTTGGGACGTGAAGCCTTATATAGGACCCCAGCCCAACTTTGAAATGCATTATTCTTGTGTAATTCCTCAGTTTTACCAACGTGAGTGTAGCACTCCAGCACACTGGGGATTCCTTTCCAGCAATAATCGTGTCCTCATGTGGGCATACTTTCATTCCCTTTTGCTTGATATCATCTTGAGATTAAGAACAATTATGGGACTGGGGCTCCTGGGTGGCTCAGTGGGTTAAAGCCTCTGCTTTCAGCTCAGGTCATGATCTCAGGGTCCTGGGATCAAGCCCTGCATCGGGCTCTCTGCTTGGCAGGAAGCCTGCTACCTCCTCTCTCTCTCTGCCTGCCTCTCTGCCTACTTGTGATCTTTGTCTGTCAAGTAAATAAATAAAATCTTAAAAAAAAAAAAAAAGAACCATTATGGGACTTGGTATCTCTTGGCTTGTCTCCATGTTTATACTTCACAACTGAGGTTGAGAAATCTGAACCAGAAGGGTTAACTGATTTTCTCCAAATCACAAAACAAAATAGTAGCAGAAGCAGATTTAGAATTTAAGACTTGTGATCCAGTTTGAAGTTATTTCTACAACAGAATGTATTATCATTTTATTAGAACTGTATAAATCTTTACCGTTAAAGTATTTCACAGTATGGTATGTATATGACCCACCTGGGAGGTGGGCAGGTGTGGTAGGCAGAAGAATGGCCTGTAACGATGACCAGGTCCTAATCTCCAGAACCTGTGGATAAAATATGTTTTATTACACAACAAAGGGGAGTGAAGGTTTCAGATGGAATTAAGCCTGCTAATCAGATAATCAATAAAATAGGTAGATTTTCTTGGATTACCCATGTGGGCTCAGTGTAATCGTGAGAGTCCTTAAAAGTGGAAGTTGGAGGGAGAAAAAGAGCCAGTGATGTGAAGTGAGAAAAGACTCAACAGATTTTGAAGTTGGAAGGGGGTCACGAGGCAAGCCAGGCTGGCAGCTCCAGACCCTGGAAAAGGCGAAATAACAGATTTTCCTCGATAGCCTGCAGATGGAATACAGCCCTGCCAACACCTTGATTTCAGTCCAGTGAGACCTGCATCAGGCTTCTGACCTATAGAACTCTAAGATGATGCATTTCTATTGGCTTAAGCCACAAGCTTGGGGGAACTTGTTACAGCAGCCGTCGGAACTAATTTACCAGGTAAAGGATTTTATCCCCAAATTGTAGACATGAACACTAAAACTATGTTTTGTTTTGATTTAACTAAAGGTCTAAAGGAACTTATTTTATGTATTTATTTATTATTTCTTGGTGCCGAGAGGGTATAGTAGGAGATGTAAGATACAAAACTAGACTCAAGGAATCCAAAGTAGAATTTCATACGTAGAAATCATACAAGGAGATATGAGGAAGGCTAGGGAGATGCATGCTTGCTGAGGACTGCAAGGTCAAAGTGTCCACCCAGGAGGCACCAAGTTAGAAGGGTGACTTTTATTAGTGGCATCTGTTAATGTTCCTCAACATGCTTTACATGGAGGTATATTTCTCTCTCTCTCTCTCTCTCTCTCTCGGGGTTTTTTTTTTTTTTTTTGTCTTTTAAAAAAATGTTTAATTAATTCATTTGACAGAGAGAGGGAGAGGAAGAACAAGCTGGGGACACAGCCCACGGAGGGGGAGAAGCAGGCTTTCTGCTGTGCAGCAACCCCGATGAGGGGCTCAATCCTAGAACCCCAGGATCATGACCTGAGCTGAAGGCAGATGCTTAACCAACTGAGCCACCCAGGTGCCCTGGAGATATACTTCGATTCAAAACGTAGATGGTAACTGATGCCCAAAATTGTAATGCCCAACTTCAGGTTCAGGAAACCACAGTAACCCACATTTTCACTTCTGAGGTTGTCAGGAATTCTGAGAGATGTTATACCCACTGCCCGAGACTATGATTTGTGTAAATCTAGGTGGAGCCTTGGGATTGCAGTGTAAACAAAAGCAAACCGTTTTGATTCATGGAGTTTTCAGGCCACTACTGAAAAAACAGCCCTAGGCTTTCTGACATTGTAAGTTTCCCAGTTAATTTTAGGTTAACAATTACATTGATACCTTTCTCTGGAAAATGGAGGGGGAGGGGCAGGAATGTAAAACTAGCTTTTTTTTTTTTTTTTTAATCAAGCACCACAGAGGATTCCTTTGTTTGCACTCAATTTTGAGACCACTACAGTGAGGTGAACTTGGACCCAGGGTCCCCATAGAAGCTTTTAAAAAGGTGCATGGAGCACTGGGTGTGATGCATAAACAATGAACCTTGGAACACTGAAAAAATAAAATAAAATTTAAATAAAAAAATAAGATACATTTAAAAAAGAGAAGCTTATGAAAAGGTACCCAATGATATGAACAAGAGACACATATCTTCCTAAAGGGAAACTTCATGTTCTCACTTTACTTAAGAGCCAAATGGATTGTGAGATTAACGTGGCAATTTTCAATCTGTTTCAAGTCAAGAGAGCCAAGTTTCTGATTAGCTGTTTTGCAGCTCAAATTTGTCCTAACAGAGTTCCTATCTCCTTTAAGTAACTCGCCAGGAACAGTCCTCAAGCAACAAGTGATGGATGGATAAAGCACTATAATTATGATCAAAGTCCAAAGACTTCAGTCTATGTAATTACGCACTTCCCAACCTCTGAAAGTCACTTTGTTCCATTTAAAATAGGATGAGAAATGGACATGAGGTGATGTGTACTTATTGGTTAGTCAGGGTTTTGGAAATGACAGTTATTAACATGTCGGTTTTACCTTAAGCCATAATATTTAGGGGATAATTTAAATGAAGAAAATTAATTGTCACTCTGTCCTTATTGTTTGTCTTCTATTCTCCCTTTGTATCTTGAGACTTTGTTATGAATTAGTCTCTAAGTTCAAAAATCATTACAGGAAAAGAAAAATGTAAGGCTCAAAATCCCCTTGCCACTTTCAAATTTCCAGTACCTTTTTCTCTTTTTCAAATGAGCAAGCTTAATTTGTCAGATTGAACAGAAAACACCCTTTCTCACTTTCCATAAACTTGGTTAGCTCTCTTATAATTGAGGGGAAAACCAGAATCACAACAATGTTAAAACTGATAAAGCAATTTGACTCAAGAAGTACAAAACTGGATGCTGGTGTGGTAATCTAACCAACCACGTGGTTACCTAAGGTGAAGTTTTAATGTAAGCTTTTTTACAAATGGTGGTGTAGATTGAAATAAATAATAGAAAACACGCAAATTCATTAGAAGAGTAACACTGCAACAGACTTTTCCTTATAAGTTAAATATGTTATACCTTAAGGTTATTGAGTGCATTTAACCGGCTTACTCTATCGTATTCTGACATTTCATCAAAATGGTCAATTTTTAGAGCTTCCTTAAAAATTCCAAGCTTTGTGGGGGTACCTGGGTGATGCAGTCAGTTAAGTATCAGACTCTGGATTTTGGCTCAGGTCATGATCTCAGGGTGTGAGACTGAGCCCTGCATTGTGCTCTGTGCTGGGCATGGTGTCTGCTTATAATTCTCCCTCTCCCCTTATGATTCTGCCTCTCCCCTCCTCCCTCTTAAAATAAGTAAATCTTGGTATTTTCTTTTTCTTTTTTTTTTTTTTTTCACCTGAAATTCATCATTAGTTTTTCTTCTTTATTTTTTTCTGGTTCAACCAAGCTTCCATTTTTATGCTTGAATTTAATAATGTCATTTATTTCTTAACTACATAAATAAAATAAATATATTTCTAAAGCTTTCATTGAGAAAAATATCTTCCAACTTTTCCATTATATTGCAACCTCCTCCAAATAGAAAGTGCTAATAAGAGGTGTTTCCATTTTATTTTTCTTTTTCACACTTTCGTTATCTCAGGGAATGAACAAAAACTTTCTGCTAGACAGGGCTTTCAAACTAAATTATGAGCAATCTAAACCCTTCCAGTCAAAATGAATTTTTTCAGCATCTTAATTGATACTCTGATGTGATAAATCTTTGCACCTGTGTCAGCGATTTTTTTTTTTTAAGTATCCTGTAGAGGCTGATGTGGATCTAATTGAGATTTCGTCACTAAAACTTGGCATATTAATAAATGCCTTATCTTCAAGTTAGTGCTACTGCATGTAGGCCATCCTAGGTGTTGTGTGCCCATTGACATGCTTGCTGCAGAATCTCATGTAGAATCAAGTCTTCTCACTGAGCACAAGCCTCCCTATGAATTCACAAGAAGCCCTTCTATCTGGCACTCCAAGTACCACCTTATCTACATACATACAATTTATATACAATTTTTTAAAAGATTTTATTTATTTATTTAACACAGAGAGAGTGAGAGCACAAGCAGGGAGAAAGAGGGAGAAGCAGGCTTCCTCCTGAGCATGGAGCTGGATATGGGACTAGGTCCCAGATCCCTGGGTTCACGACCTGAGCCAAAGGCAGACATTTAACCAACTGAGCCACCCAAGCGCCCCAACAATTTTATCCCTAATAATTCAATACTTCAGAACCATAAAGTAGAAAGCTTATTTTTTTTCCTCTCTCTTCTTTTTCCTTTCTTTTTTCTTTCAGAGAAGCTCTGTATTTCTTTGCTTCTTGGGAAGACAGAGTGAATATATATGAAAAAGCTAAAAATACCACAAAGCACTTTTTTTAAAGCAGTCCAAACTTCTCTCTGCAAAAATGAAATTGGGGTATTTTTTTAAACAAAACAACAGGAAATTATGACAGTAACATATCCAAAATAAAAACACAAAAAACATATATAGTTTGGGGTTTTATAACAATTTTTTTTTTCTTTTAGTATCTAGGTTATCTGAGTTACTGGGCATGTTTTTAAAGGAGTTTTGTAAATAAGCTAATATTAAAATAAGTTGATAAATACTGTTGGTTAGGGTGACTGGGAATAGAAAGAAAGGATGATGCTTTAAATAGTTCAACACTGTAAACTACAGAACTATTCAATAATGTTCAGTAAATATTTAATAAATCTTAGATTTTGGATATATTATAAGAAATTTAAAAATTCAGAGGTTTTTAGTATTGTTTTTACTGTAGCAAAACTAGTTCTAGAATCATTAAATTAAGTGTGAGGTAAAGAAAGATCATTGAAGCATAGGAGGAAACATAAATATTAGAACACTTCAGGTATTCTCAGATGAAACATTCAGAAAAGGCACTTGTGACTTCATGCTAATGATATCAAAAATTATTTATTAGCCCAATAACACATTCCCAACAATAATGGAAGCCAACAAGGGAAAAATCTAGTAAAACAGTTGTTTTTTGGTCCGTAATTTTTTATACATGGAAGTTATAATAAAATAATCAATGTTTTATTCATTATATAAATTATATAATATTTGTCATGTATTTTTGCACTTAACATAAGGAGCTCATTATCAATTCAACTTAATATATTTATTTCCTTTATTGAGCATTTAGGTTAATTACAATTTTTATTAAAAATTTTTTAAAGATTTATTTATTTATTTTAGAGAGAGTGAGTGAGAAGGAGAATGCGTGAGCATAGAGGGGAGTGATAGAAGGAGAGGGAGAGAGAATTTTTGCTGAACATGGGGCCCTACTCAGGGTTCTATCCCATGACTGTGAAACCACTATCCAAGCTGAAACCAAGAGTCAGATGCTCAACCAACCATGCCACCCAGGCACTGCTATAATTTTTATTAAAAATTTAAAATATTATATAATCACCTTTCTTTTGTGTTATTTCCTTGGGATCATTCCACGGAACAAATATTTAAGGAAAACAAACTAATACATGTTCAATCCACACAAAGTGCCATGTAATTTACCTGCATTATTTCATATAATATATATATATATTTTTTTCTTTTTTATGTTTTTTTTTAAGATTTTATTTTATTTATTTGACAGACAGAGATCACAGGTAGGTAGAGAGGCAGGCAGAGTGTAAGGGGGCAAAGCAGGCTCCCTGCTGAGCAGAGATCGCGAAGTGGGGCTCGATCCCAGGACCCTGGGACCATGACTTGAGCCGAAGGCAGAGGCCCTAACCCACTGAGCCACCCAGGCACCCCCATATAATATATTTTTTAAGGTAAGTTTGCAGACAAGGGAAAAGAATGCCCAGAGAGAGAATTAATTTGACCAATGTGACTTATTTAGTAAGTGGAAGGACCTCTTTGTATTTTCATTCTCGTCTGAGTCAGAATTTGAAACCAGGACTATCTGATCAGAAGACTTCATTTCTTCCTCCACAATATGCTGCCATCTAAGAAGTGAGAGTGTTGACACATAAAAGGCAATATACTTTTTCAAGTTTCTGGAAAACATTGCTATTTAAAAGGACAAGTCAACGTGTTTTGCCAGAGTCCCAGCTTTGGCTGTCACTATTTTTAAATTTTTTTAACTCAATGAATATAAAATGATGTAGTTTTAATGAGCCCTTATTTACTAAGTAGGGCAACAACAGAAACCACAATTATGAATTTTTGAAGATCTCAACTTTTGATTCTGTGGTTTTAGAAAATGAGCATGAGACATAAGGCAGCTGAATATCTAATATTTATTAAATTATTACTGTGTGGGGGCACCTGGGTGGCTCAGTGGGTTAAGCCTCTGCCTTCAGCTCGGGTCTTGATCCCAGGGTCCTGGGATGGAGCCCCACAT
The DNA here is from genome assembly GCA_003697995.1 of Taxidea taxus jeffersonii. Classification (NCBI taxonomy): domain Eukaryota; kingdom Metazoa; phylum Chordata; class Mammalia; order Carnivora; family Mustelidae; genus Taxidea; species Taxidea taxus. Next base: position 1,071 of record RCUC01112150.1, on the reverse strand, counting down.
TGGGCTCTCTGCTCAGTGGGGAGCCTGCTTCCCCCTCTCTCTGCCTGCCTCTCTGCCTACTTGTGATCTCTCTCTCTCTGTCAAATAAATAAATAAAATATTTAAAAAATTATTACTATGTGCCAAGAACTATTCTAAGCACTTTGCATACTTAATTTTACACATTTAGTCCTCAAACCACCTTAAGATTTGCTAGTATTAACTGCTAACCAAGTAGATAGTATAATGTTTAAGAGATCGGCCTTTGGGGTTGTGTGCCTTGGTACAGATTCTCTCTCTGCCAATTGTTAGGTCTCCTAACTTAATCTCTGTGCCTGTTTCCTCCTGCATAGTAGCCTCTACCTGACTGAGGTTGCTTTGAGAATTAAATGAGTTAATTGTGTCAGTGGCTTAAGATAACATCTGGCCTATAATAAGCACTCTGTAGGTCATAGATCTTATTATTCAGATTCTGTAGATGAAGAAATTGAGGCACAGAGTAACCTGTCCAAGTTAAAAACAGCTAGACACTAGTGGAGGTGATTTAGGTCCTGACTCCTACAGCTTTTTTTTTTTCATGGTCAGTGTCTTAGTTAACACTCAGTCAATTTTATGAAGGACTGGTTTTTGTCATAAGTTTTGTCTTTTTTATGCTTAGGGACCATAAAACTAATCATTTAACATTCTAGAAAAACAGTCTTAATCTAAAGAGGGCAAATGTTACCAAGTATCTTCTGTATGATAAATATAACCCTAGAGTACCTAATTTGAGAACAAAGTTTTCTACAAATGCATGGTACATGAGTGAATGACTGAGTGAATGAAACTTTTGCTTACCACAAATGTGTTATGTTCCTTTCTGATATACCATCGAATTTTATTTTTATTTTATGGTGTTTGCTTAAATGACTAAGCTCTTAGTTATTTCTGACTACCTTGAGTCCTCTATATAGTAGGTATTTAATAACATAACTCTGTTGAAATGTTTTTGCTCTATATGTGTATATGTGCCTTCCCCTTCACTCCTCTTCTGCCTTTCCTTCCCTTGATACACAGTTTTAGACCAAGTGAAGGACCAAATAGAAGAGGTAG
>RCUC01112148.1:0-14695 GCA_003697995.1 Taxidea taxus jeffersonii | reverse complement strand
TCTCCCTCCCGATCCCATCTTGTTTCATTTTTTCTTTTCCTACCACCTTAACCCCCACCCCTGTTGTATCTCCACTTCCTCATATCAGGGAGATCATGTGATAGCTATCTTTCTCCAGTTGACTTATTTCGCTAAGCATAATACGCTCTAGTTCCATCCATCAGACCAAAATTCTTAACTGATCTGTAGCATCTCCAGAGAATATTTAACTCATGCTTAAATTTCTTGCCTTCAGCTCATAAAATTATCCTTACTTATAAATATTTCCATATCAAACATTGTTATTTGCATCACATTACATTTTCTTAAAAAGACTCTTATAAAATAAAATAAGTGGAAACAAATCTAACATATCCAGAACAGCTTTTCTAAATATCGGACTAAATAAATTCAGGTAGTAGAAAGCCCTTTAAGTTCACCCAAACTACATTTGACTTTGGGAATTCAAAGAAAGTCCCAACGTGAGGAATCAGGAGGAAATATAGTGAGTTTTGTACACTTCGATTAAGTTTTTAAGAGTAGCAAGAAACATTTAGGTTGATTATGATAGGTAGTTATAAGAATTTCTTTTAAAAATGAAAAGACAGGGGCGCCTGGGTGGCTCAGTGGGTTAAAGCCTCTGCCTTCGGCTCAGGTCATGATCTCAGGGTCCTGGGATCGAGCCCTGCATTGGGCTCTCTGCTCAGTGGGGAGCCTGCTTCTCCCTCTCTCTCTGCCTGCTTCTCTGCCTGCTTGTGATCTCTGTCTGTCAAGTAAATAAACAAAATCTTTTAAAAAATTTTTTTAAAAAATGAAAAGACAATCTAAAATGACATCAAATATCTTATATTTAGCTGCATAAAATTACTTAATTACCTGCATCTGTCAGTGAAGCAGTTTCTATCATAAATGTATTCTGTGGTAATCTGCATAATGTTATTTTTTAATTAGTAGGGACTATCATGGTCATTTTGTCCCAACCTTTCAGAACTTTAGAAAGAGAACATACAAACTGAATGTTGTTTGTTTTGTCTCATGTAATACACATAAAAAACTAAAACAAGAATTTTCCAGGGTACAGGTATAAAAGGTACATTCTTCCAGAAACCATAGTGCTGACAGATGGCTTAAATTTCCATCCAAGAAAAATTTAGTGCTTGAACTTCAGAGAATGGAAAATTTCTTTGCTGGACTTCACATATTTTCAGTGCCTACTGCAAGTCAAGAAAGATCAATAGGGAAATAAGAACTTCTTGCAAACATGGCATAAACAGGTAGTTTTGAGAAATCACCAAGGAGTCTCTGTCCAATTAAGTGTGTAGATGGAGAATAAATCTGGAATCCTTGGAAGACTATCTAAACAAAGTTTTTCTCTTATTGGTTCAAATGAAATGCCTGGGTACTTCCCTGGGAGCTCCTTGAGGGAATCTATGGTTCAGATAGATTGGGGGCCATTTGAACTTAGAGGGATAGTATACAATTTGATCTCCTTGCTAATTAGCATGATGAACTTGACCCATTATCATCTACTGCTGTGTGGGAGAGGAACAGGGTGGGATATATACTTTCTGATGAGAGGAACATGACTGGGTAGCAATTGCACTTTATAGAGTGCCTCCCTACACATAATTTAAATATCCTCATGGTATCGACTAAAAAGTATAATTCATTTTTTTAATGTCATAGCTACAGTTGCAACTTGAGTATTGGGTGGCTTTTGACCACTGACCATACTGAATGACATGCACAGAAGGCAAGGACGAAGGTAATAAACCCTGTCTCTCCATCAGTTATTTTAGAAGAGGTGCTGGGACACAGGCTACATCTGGAGCATAGTAGGTAAGAAGGGAAAGCAAGATGGGCAGCTTCAAAAGGAGGAGTCAAGTCTTAGAACTCTGAGCACCCATCCCAGCAGCGATTGTGAATTACCCACCTCCTCCCGCTTAGAAGGAATCTGCATTGGTATTTCTAAGTATATACTTTCTAGTCTCTGTTTATTATATTTGAGAAACATTATCACTAGATTAATTGATACCAGTGATGACTTGGTAGTAATTATTATTATTGATCAATCACTAGAAATCAGTGTAAAAGAGCGAATTAGTTTTAATGGCTTTTGTGAGAGGTTGTATATTTTTGGGGTGGTATGCAATTCTTAGTAGGGTAGTTTTCCTCTGCTATATCTTAACATCGAGTTTCTCATTTGATTTCTATATGGAAACTTAATATAGAAAAGATAGTTTAGTCAGCTGTGACTCCAGCAAACTACTATCATTCAAGATGATTTCTCAGTCTTTTCTGAAGGATAAAATGTGAAATGGCCTTGCAGTTAGTGCTACCAGCTCTGTTCTTCTAGTAATCCTATCAACTATCAATCAGTCAATCAATATGTAAATACAGTTTTAAAGGGAAAGTAAAGCAGATTGGAATCAATGGCCTCTTGTTGACTTTGTTGGCTCTTGGCAGGTTCCACTTTCTCTTTAGGAAGATCTGTAGTATGTCTCGACTTTGTAGGATTAATGGTTATTGTATAATATTGACCATTTTTCTTTCTCAAGGTCAAGGCCTTGTCAGCTTTTTGCTGGTTTAGGAATAATTGTCATTTTTATCTTTTTTTTAAGGATTACAGCTTATTTGCTGGCGATTTATTTGATAACTATTACGTAGTGCTCTTGAACTCACATGGTTAGGGTACCTTACTCCCCCTTTCTTTCTGTCTTGTCTTTTTACCAGCCATTCCCTCTTGATTGTGTCCCGTCCAGATCAATGATGGTCATCCTCAAGGCAGTAGATCAGTCCCTCCCTTTTTTATCCTCATGCTCCTCATTGCCAAAAATTATTATTTTTTAGGAATTTTCCAAATTTCAACCTCATTTACCAACCTCATGTATTTATTTTTGGTTACATACCCAGCCTTTTGTTTTTAGTATATCTTATTTATGAAATATGAGCCCCTCAGACAGTCTCTAGGTAGTTAGCTTGGTTTCATTAAGAATTTCTTCAGCTTCTTATTGGGATCATTTTTTTTTATATTGATTAAGAGTTACTCCTTGAAGCCCCTCTCTCTCTCCTGTGCCCTTTTCATTTGAAAAGCTTTTCTATTTGGAAATCTCTTCCTTAGGAGATGATTTCTAGGAAGCATAGGATTTGAACCTCCCTTGCACTGCCCCCCCCCCCAACCAATGGGAAGTGTGAGTGACTGACAGGTATACCCTGGGTTGCAATAATAAGGACAGACAACCCAGCGGATCTCACAGGCATCCAAATGACACATTAAATGCAAAGTTCTGCTTGCCTGCCTTTGTGTGGGATCCTGCTGCTCTGGTGTTCATGGAATTTAAATGATGGGCCCCTGCCACATTAGTGCATCTGTGACTTAGGAAATTCACTTTGATCGGTATAATTTGTGATTAGTATTCAGTTGAAATATTTTTTCCTGTGCATTTGTCCAAAAGGAGAGATTGAGAACTGAATCATTCCTGGGCATATGTGGGTGATGGAAGAAAAAGATGTGCTGTAGTGTGACTGCCCCTGGGTGTGGCTGGATTTTACTGGTGACTAGAGAACTCACAGTGATAGAACAACGTGAGCAATAAACTATAGACACCATCTGCCATGGAGAGAACACATTAGAAAAATGCCACCTGTTCCTACATGAGTCTGGCCCCTGCCTCACAATTTCACATGTACTCCTGTGGTTTCTTAGGCTTTTTTTTTTTTTCTTTTGCCATTTCTCTGATTCATGCAGCTAGCTAATGACTAATGAGATTTTTACATATTCCATATTCTATTATTTGATTCAGTCCTGCTTTTATTTTCTTTCCAGTGAATATGGATGTGTTTCCTTACTATTCTTCTGAGTTCCCTTCCTGGCCATTTAGTTATTTGAGAAAATATTTCTATTCATTTAGCATTCTATAGTTATTTTATTGGGGACCGACTACGATATAGTGAACAAAACAGACAGAAGGTCTTTGCCTTTATTGAGCTTACAAATTCTACAAGAAGAAACAGGAAATAATCAAGATAAAGAAGTAAAATAAGCAGTGTGTTAGACGGTGGCAAGAAGAAAAGGAAAAGCAGACGAGAAGGGAGAGGGGGTGTGAGCCGGGATTGCAGTTCTAGATAGGGTGCCCATGAAGGCTGCCTTCAAATAAAAGTGTGATGGATGGGAGAGAGCAGGCCACGTAGCTCTTCTAAGGAGCAACATCCCGAGCAGATGGGAACATTCAGTGCAAAGACCTGAGAGGGGAGTGTGCTCCATACTCTGTCTTGATATGAGGAAGCTCACGTCTTGAGAGTAAAAAGAGAATCTGGTCAGATCATGTAGAGCCCTCCCTTCCAACTCAGGTCAATGCAGCACAGTTGGCTTTTATTCTTAAGTGAGATGGGAAGCCATCTCATGGGAGCAATTTAGAGCAGGGGGAAAACTGAAGCTGGTCAGAAATGCCCTGCTTACCAGGTTACTGGCTTGACAGCAGCAGAGGAGGGGACCAGTCAGGAGACTGTTGTAATAATCCACACGAGAGGTTATGGTGGCTTGGACTAGTGCAGTAGCAGAGGTTGTGGGGAGGGTTCTGGGTACACCCCACTGGTCGAGTTAATGGAATTTACTGACAGACTAGCTGAATATTAAAAGAGAAAGATCGCTCCAAGGTTTTCGGCCTGCGTGATTTAGATAGAGTTGCTATTACCTTCCAGAAGAACATGTTTGACCTTGGGGAAAATGAGGGATTCATCTTTATCACATGCGCAGTTTGAAGGATTTGAGTAGATAATGCAACAACTGGTAAAATTTCTTCACTTACCTTTTTTATTTTAAAACACAGGACTTGACTAAATAATGAAAAGTACACCTGATTAAATTTTAAAAACTTAAATCCTTGACTCTCCAGTAGCTCAGTGAGACTTGCTCAATTTTGGTCAAATAAACCAAGTCAACAGTGGTTGAGATGAGTACATACTCTATAAAATAAGATGATCAGATTTGCAAAAGCTTGCCCGCACGACTCAAATTTCACTTAAACTGTGTGACGTTATTCTAAAGTCTTGCTGAAAATCATAAAAAAAAAAAAAACCTGCCTTAGGAATTTTGTGCTAATAGATAAACGAATATACGTTGGTTGATGTACTAAAACAGCCAATGAGGATGTTATGATTGACAGTTACGGGAATGCATCCCTACGTTTCATCACACTGCATTAGGTCAGTTTTGTATCTCACTGAGATGGCCATCGTTACTATCATCAGTTGTGAGTTCAAAGTCCTTTGGATGGTTTGCCAAAATACTTCCTATTCTAGTACTAAAGATTTCTCATATTTCTTTGCCTAGATGAACAAGATTCAGACTGGTAGTCCTTTCATGTAAGTGAATTTCTGTGGTTGTGACTAACGTTAAAAATGTTGCAGTGTGTGTATGTGTGTGTGTGTGTGTGTGTGTGTGTGTATTATTCTTTGGACTTTGCCAATATTTTAACATCTTTCAGCAAGAAATAACACTCCTTTGGCAATTTTTTAGAGCACTGAAATGAGATAAAGTATAATTCTTATTCAGAGAAATAATGCATTGCTTCATATTGTTGAATCATACTATTTAGTGAAACCCAAACCCTGTATTTAAAAAAGTTAACAATCTCATGTTTAAAATATCTCCTTTGAACATTTCAAATAATCTTAAGCAAGTCCTTGTGTGACGTTAAATTGTTAATTTTACCTCGTTATTTAAGATCTATGGTTAGAATCCATTCTTGGGCTAGGAGTATGTGTAGATAATGGATGCCTGTGGCTCACCATGGCAGTAATTTAAGGCAAGGTTAATGAAGTGGCTTTTGTGGGAGAAAATAGAGCTGTTTTATGGAAAGCCTTTTTGAACTTTGCCTTGTTTTAGTTCCCTGAACTAGTAAATCTGCTTCACATATCTGTATGAGATCCTTACGTGTCTATATATTAAGTTTTAGATACCATATTTTTTTCCAGACTGACTTTCCCCCAGACACAAGCCATTTCTGAGAACAGTGTTCAAGGAATACTTTGAATTTTAGTCTGCGAAATAGTTGGGGCAAGCTTAGGAGAGAGACAACCCAAAAATGCAGCACTGCAAATAAAATACAAGTTTGTTGCTTTCTGAAGTCATAGTCCTGGGTGGCTCTGCCCCAAGAGGTCATCCCAAAGGATAGCATGTAGGGCAGCCTTGCCGTCCTCAACACAGATTTTCCCTTGGCTTCTCTGGTTCCAGCAGATGGAAGTGAAGGGAAAAAGTAGTCCAGCAAAAGGTTTTTGTAGATGCCTTGGCAGTTGCCCACATCAAGGAGAACTTTGTCACAGGGCCACACTTCCTTGCAGGAAATTCCAGGAAATATATTCTCCAGCTGAGCAGCCTGGGGAGAATGAGTCTGGAGGAATGACAGCAGTATCTGCCACCGGCTTAAATATGCAAGGAACAAAATGCCCAGTCAATTATGAATATCTTCTAAAATTAGCCTTTCAGTTGAAGTAAAAACAAATCTATTTTTTATGTAAATCGCTCCTCCGTTTTCTGCTCTACTTTTCAAATGATTATATTGGCATCACAGAACAAAGTTATAGAATTCAGTTAGTACAGCCTAAATGACCAGCAGGTACACCCCAAAACTATACGAATCTCTTTTAAATGTTAGGTCATTCGGATTTATCTCATAGATTTTCCCCGTAAATGAAAGTAATTAAGGCGGTGCTCTATTTTCGGTGTTTAATCTGGAGTTAGAAACTATCTCCATCTACTCCTGTCAGACAATAACGTAAGGAACATGGTGGGTGTGGAGAGATGGCAAGGAATGCTCTGGTCTCACCCCAAACAACCCAAAGAACCCAAAGACACAGGGAAGAATTTTCATCTTTCTTCCCTTCCCTTCTTTTGGGCTCATCTGTTTAATTTTGAAAGCAAATTTTTGCTTTTAGAAAGTATACCAGACAGGAATTTGTTCGAATTCCTCAAAACCAAGCCAAGAAAAGTTTCAGAAAGTTCAGACATGCATGGCAGAGTGGAAAGAACAGAATAGGAGGGAAGCATGGGAATACACTGCTTCAGTCACTTCTGGGGGACCTTGGGCAAGCTTCTTAGCCTCACGGAGTCACATTCTCCCCATATAAAGTGGGAGCAGTAAGAATGAACATGGAAGTGTGTTGATATAGGATTAAACTCTATGAAGGGCCTAATGTATAACGGGATGGTTCTTTTCCATCTGTGTAAGTTTGTGAGAATCCCAGGGAACTCAAAGTTATTGTTCCTCTGGCTTTGTGGCCAGGAGTCATCCGTGGTTTCCCTGGGCAGGAGCTGTCTCATGCAGCTCAGGATACCAGTGTTCTGCAGAGAGCCTGACCATCCCAAACCATGGTTTTATTTCCCCCGCATGAGACAGAGGGGAGCTGGGTAACCAGAGATCTTTGTAATGACGCAAGAAGATGGAGCTGAGACTCTGGCCAAGAAGTTCATGGCAGTGATGGCCCAGAAGAAGTTGCTCACCCTTGCTTATTGATATTTATGGAACAGCCTTATTCCTGGTCTGCATGCCGGTCCTACACTTAACTCTTCCAGCAACTGGAAGTATCTCCTCAAAACCCGACCTTTTTCCTCACAAAGGTCAAGGAGCAGCCTGCGTTCTTAAAGGTCAAGAAAATGTACCTGAGATCAAGGCAGGTGCTGCTGTGTGAAGAGGGCAGTCGCAAGATTGTGTGTACAAATCCCACCACTGCCACTGCCTAGCCTCCCAACTTTGGGCAAAAGACTTAACTTGTCCCTGCCCCCACTTTCTTCATCTGTAAAATGGGATTAAGGAGTTAACTGCTCAGCAAGGCTGAGGAATAAACGAGCTGAGGCTTGGCCTGCACCAGTTTGTCACAGGGCCCAGCCTCATCAGTATATGGAGACACATTATGATGTTTGGAATCCAGACTGGGGGGATGCAGATCTGTGACCACCTGCACTACCGGACCTCAAGGATTTACCAACATGGAGAGAAGGACAATGGATCTTTGTACCTCCCAGAAGACCCTTACAGGGAAAGGGTCAAATAAGGCAATAGAATGAAGATCGTGCTGGGGAGAAACAGAGCCATGAAGCTAAAGTAACGCTTGGCTGGGGGGAGGAGAGAATGGGCAGCCATTCTGGTCAGATGAGGGCCATGGAGCATCCTTTGGCAGACAAAGCAAGTCTTCTGTCCCAGTATCGAGAGCCCCGGCAGCTGGTGTGGGTCACCAGTTGGCCCCAGGCACCATCTCTTCCTAGAAATGAATGCAAATGGTCCACTTCTGGATCCCCTCCAAGATGGCAAATGAGCAGCCTGGCCAGCTCTCAAAGTCTGCTGACCTCTGTAATTGCTATTTTCTCACTGTCCAGCACACCCTTCCCTCTTATGCCTGTCTCCTCTTCCTGAACTAACCTACTCTGCTTTGTTACTTTCATGTTTATCTTTTCGCTATGTGCTAGGCACTGAGCTCTAGGAACGTGATGGAGAACCGGACAAAGTCACTTCTCTTGTTGTGTTTGCAGCCCACCGGGGGAGGGAAAGTCAACGTTAAACTTTACAACTTGGGCAGACTTTTCAAAAGACTACATTGTACTGATAGAATAAGATAAATGGGTGCTCTACGTTGCAGAGGACTGATTAATACATCCCTTAAAATCAAAGCTTTGGGGAAGAAAAATGGGATTCCTGGATGTGAATTTTTCATGCAAATAAGATTAAACCTTGGATATCAGTCTTTTGATTATTGTCTCTTGTTAAAGTAAGAGATAGTCAAGAATTCTAGGTCAAAATACAGTTGTTGAAAGTCTAGAAAAGTTAAATGGGCCAAATGAAAGAGCCTTTTCACTAAAGTAGCTATGTCTTTGATAGAAGTCCTTACACTCCTTTAAACTTTAGTGATTTATGCTGGAAATGTGATACTAGTCCACGAAGACAATAGCAAATTTATTCAAGTTTAAGAGAATTATAAAACACAGCTAACATAGGTAGATAACTTATTCCCAAGCCCATAAATAAACACCGTTGCTGGGAAGGCAGTCACGTGTTAGATAAGAGAGTTGGATTGACCATCCAGGGCTGTTGAATAATCCCATGAAGGAAGTTCATTAAAACCCTCTGTCAATTGTATAATGCTGGGTTATATCAGCTCATAATAATAATAACAAATGACTGATGGAAGAGTGTGCTTACATACTTGCTAAATAATGAGTTGAGAGATTTACTAAAGCTTTAAATCATTACTACATATTGCAGATGTATTTTGCTGGGTATTGGATACTAAGTAGTGTTTCTAGGGATGATTTTTCTGCAGCTCTCCTGACTAGGCATGAAAAGTTCACCCCATCAGCCACAGTGCAAATGTCTGATTGTTCTTTTAATGTCCTGAGTTCAAATACTTGCTAGAAAGGAGTGATTTCTTGCCATCTGCACTCTGGCCTGGTACAGCAGTCTTGCCAGTGTGCTTAATGAGAGCGTAGAGAGACTTCATTCCAGGCATAAGCAGGCCAGATCACAGCTGCCCAACGCTTTTTTGGCTTCAGTTAAGTTTGTTATGCTATTATATAATGGATACTTGAACCATATCCCATGAATGACCATTTTTTCCTTCCTCTTTCTCCACTGTCTTATTATCACTATGTTGTCTGTGTTTAATGTTGCCTTAGAGTTTGTTGTTAAAATCAAGCAGAAAAACAAGCAGATGTTAAGGTGTGAGAGAAAAAACCGGTAGTGGGGGAAATGACACGTGGCACAGTGAGATTCTGACACAGTGACTTGAGGCCAAGGGAGGCTCCACTCTCACAAGCTAGCCTTACTTTGTGCCAGTTGTGGCCTTTTCATTCCTATGCTGGTATCAGTACATGTGCCAAATTGTGACCAATAGGGCTAGCTTACATGTGAGTAGACAATCATGCTTCTGCAACCCATTAGTTTAGAATTCTCATTTTAATCAAATATGCTCATTTATCCATGCTATTTCTGGCCCATATCTTAAATCAAAAGAAGTTAGTTGACAGCTTCTGGTTTCTTCTCCAGCATGTAAAAAGCTTGGAATTTGTCAGTCTTGTTTTATAAGAAAGAAAGCTAACCAAACTGAAGATCAATAATTCTGTAAATCAACATGCTTCTTAGGTCTAACAGAAAATTGGGTTCACAGGGCAAAGCACTGCCTTGAAGTTTGGAGAGATAGCAAAAAACAGGGAATCCTAGCTCCCCAGGAGCAGAAGCTACCAGAGCCAGAGACACGTATGCCATAATTGGTGATTGGTGAAGACTGAGCCTAGACTAACTTGAGTTAAGAATCCCTCCAGTCTTGGGGTGGGGAGCACATTTTCATGACTTACCATCAGGAGCCCTGCCAGATTCTTATGGTGAAGATCAGAGAAAAAATCCCTCATGCTTCCCACAGGGGGAGAGGCACAATCACCATTCTGAAGTAAATTCAGAGCCTTCTGTTCTCTATGACTAATCCATCCTCTTAAGGATATCTACTTTCTCAAAGTGTCATCTGACCTAGAGGGAGGGCAGGTGGATGATTGGAGCCCCCTTTGGCTTTCTTGTATCAAATAAACTGAGAAAAATAGGTGAAGAAACTCTTCTGAAGGTCACGGCCTAGGACTCAGTCTGACTAAGAGAATTGAGACTTAATTCTATAATTATAGAACATTTTTCTTCCCCAGTACTTTATCATCCTATTAATGGCTCCAAAATAATAACTGGATTACAACTCAGCTACAAGACACAGATGCTATTTAGGAGGAATTTCTAGGGAAACCTAAAAACAGCAAGAGACACAGAAACCAGGACAATAGAGGAAATTGAAGATTCTAACACCTACAGATACAGAATACTTTAAACATAGCCTAACCCTCAGCTACATTAACCTGAAACCTCTCACAAAAGGCCTACCTATTAAGTTACTGTTATCTAATATATCATGTCCAGATTTCGATGAAAAATTACAAGGCATGACAAAAGTGAAATAAAAACACAATCTGAAGAGACAAAGCAAGCGTCAGAACCAGACTCAGATATGATGGGGATTTAGTAGCTACCAAATAAGTTGGAATTTAAAATACCTAAATTAATATGCCCAGTGTTCTAATGGAAAAAGCGGACAGCATGCAAGAACAGTGTAAGCAGAGAGATGGAGACTCTAAGAAAGAATCAAAAGGTAATGCTAAAGATAAAAAACAACATGGGGCGCCTGGGTGGCTCAGTGGGTTAAAGCCTCTGCCTTCAGCTCAGGTCATGATCCCAGGGTCCTGGGATCGAGCCCCGCATCGGGCTCTCTGCTCAGCAGGGAGCCTGATTCTCCCCCTCCTCTCTCTCTGCCTGCCTCTCTGCCTACTTGTGATCTCTGTCAAATAAATAAATAAAATCTTAAAAAAAGAGATAAAAAACCATAACAGAAATGAAGAATGTCTTTGATAGGCTCATCAGTAGACTAGACACACTGAGTCAAGAAACAGTGAGATAAAAATATTTCAGTAGAAACTTCCTGATTTGAAATGCAAAGGGAAAAAAGAATTAAAACAAGGGAACAGAATGACAAAGAACTGTGGGACAGTTACAGAAGGTCTCATATACATGTAATGGGACTACCAGAAGAAGATGAAAGAGAAGAAGGACCAGAAGAAATATTTGAAGTAAGGATGGCTGAGAATTTTCTAAAATTAATGTTGGACATGAGACCACATCAAGAAAGTTCAAAGAATACCAAGCAGGGTAAGCACCATAATATCTACATCTAGGTATATCCTATTCAAACTGAGGATAACCAATGAAAAAGATACAATCTTGAAAGAAGCCAAACGGTGGGGGGGGGGACTTACCTGTAGAAGAATAATGATAAGAATTATATTGGACCTCTGTTCAGAAGCCATGAAAGCAAGAAGAGAGTAAAGTGAAATAATGAAAGTTTTGAAAGAAAAAAACCCAAGCAATCTAGAATTTTGTATCCAGAGAGATTATCTTTCAAAGGTGAGGAGATAGAAAAACTTACTCAGTGACCCAAAATCAGAGAATTTGTTGCCAGCAGAACTGCTTTGCAAGAAATGATAAAAGTTCTTTTGAGGAGGAAAATGATACAGATCAGAAACAAAGATCTACATAAAGAAGACTTAAGAAACAAAACAGTTGAACATAGGGGAAGAGAAGGAAAAATAAAATGAAAATAGAGAGGGAGGCAAACCATAATAGACTCTGAACTCTAGGAAAGAAACAGGTTGCTGGAGGGGAGAGGGTGGGTGCATGGGGTAACTGGGTGATGAGCATTAAGGAGGGCACTTGATGTAATGAGCACTGGGTGTTGTATACTACTGACAGATCACTGAATTCTACCCCTGAAACCAGTAAAACACTATTACAAAGAGAAGAAGAAGAAAGGAAATAAATGAAAGTAAATAAAATACTTTATTTTTCTTATTTTAATTGACCCAACAGAGAGCTGTTTATTGAAAATAATAATAACAACAATTTATTACATGGTCATGGCTTATGGGTAAGTGATGTAAATAACAGCAATGTTATAATAGGAGGAACGAAGAGGGAGCATTCTGTTATAGGGTACCTATACTGTCTATGAACTGGTACAGTGTTATTTGAAAGTGGACTTAGATTTGTTGTAAATGTAGATCATAAACTGTAGGCAACCACTAATATTTTTAAATAAATGTAACTAATATACTAAGAGAGGAGTAAAAATGGAATCATATAGAATGCTCAACTAAAACCAGAAGCAAAAAGAGAGAAAGAAGACAAGAAAAGGGAGGGGGGCAGTGAAAAGAAAACAATTATAAATATGGTACATATTATACCATCTATATCAATCATCACTTTAATATGAGGGTATAAATATACCAATTAAAAGACAGGAACTAAGAAACTAAGAGAGTCAATAAAAAAATTAATACCCAAACATATGCTGTCTACAAGAAATCCATGTTGACTATAAAGACACAGATTAAAAATAAAGAGATGGAGAAAGATATACCATCATAACACTAGTGAAAGGGAAACAGAAATAGTTCTATCACTTTCAGGCCAAACTGATTTCAGAACAAGAAAAATTATCAGGGAGAAAGAGAGGCATTATATTATTACGTTATTACATAAGGGTCAATTCTCCAAGAAAACAATCTTTAACGTGTGTGCACCTATCAACAGAGCATGAAAGATATTGGTCCTTCCTAATTGGAGATATAAATTGAACACAACCCCAGGCAAAATCCTGGCATGTTGTATTGTAGATATCAACAAACTATTTCTGAAGTTTATATGGAAAGGCAAAAAACCCAGAATAAGTGAACATAACCCTGAAGAATGACAAAGTCAGAGGATCGATACTACTTGAATTCAAGACTTACTATAAAACTCTATTTATACTTGATAAAGCTAGAAGCAACCAAGATACCCCTCCATAAGACACAGCTTGAGATAAACCATGGTATATCCATCCATACGATGAAATATTATTCAGCAATAAAAATAAATGAGTTGTCAAGCCACCAAGAGACACAGAGGAACAGTAAATGCATATTTCTAAGAAGCCACTCTGAAAAGCAATGTATATACTGTATGATTCCAACTATATGGCATTTTGGAAAAGGCAAAACTGTAGAGATAATAAAGAGATCAGTGGTTGCCAGGGGCTCACAGGAGGGGTTAGGGTCAAATAGGTGAAGCATAATGGATTTTTATGGTGGTGAAACTAACCTTTATGATTCTTTAATGGTGGACACATAATATCACGTATTTTTCAAGACCTTTCTAACTGTATAATACAAAGAATTATCTCTAATGGAAGCTATGGACTTGACTTAATAAAAATAACATTGGTTCATCAATTGTTACAAATGTATCCCACTAATGCAAGATGTTAATGATAGGGGATAGTGTGTAGAGAGGGGATAAATAGGAATTCTCTATGATCTCAGCTCAATTTTTCAGTAAGCCTGAAACTGCTATAAGTAAATGGAGTCTATTCACTTTTTTAAAGTTAATTTATTACTATTTCTTCACATCCTTATCTCACCTATGTTGAGTTCTAGTTTACTTTGGAAATGCTGGCCAAGCAGGAATATGTAGCATCTTGCTTCCCTAGTAACACAATTTTTAATGCATGTAAAATATTTCTCAATCTTAGTATCACCTTAATAAATTAAAAATTTAAAATTGACACATCCAAATAATAAACCTAACCCAGTTGAAAAACTCCATCTTTAAACATGTTTTTAGCCTTCAGAGTTTATGGAGGAAAGTAGACAGCAAATGAAAGAAAAATTTTCTAAATATTTTTGTACACATGCATCAATTTGAAGATATTTGACAAAAAATTCCGGATGTCTAGTTTTAAATTTGTATTGATACATAGGATACATTTATAGTTAATGTATCCTATTAAGTTGCAACTATCCAACTATAATATTAGTATGAATTATATTAGAATATCTTCTTTTTTTTTAATTTTAATTCCAGTAGAGTTAACATAGTGTTACATTAGTTTCATGTGTACACAGTGATTTGGCAATTCTGTACGTCACCCAGTGCTCATCATGACAAGTGCACTCCCTAATCCCTATCACCTATTTCACCCAGCCACCCACCCACCTCCCCTCTGGTTACCGTCAGTTTGTTCTCTATAATTAAGAGTCCGGTTCTTGGCTTCTCTCTCTCTCTTTCTTTACCCCCTTGTTCATTTGTTTTATTTCTTA